>JAABKJ010002079.1:0-28813 GCA_011634705.1 Andricus grossulariae
CGGGAGGGCGGTGAGCCAACGTGTAAAGGAACATGAGAGTAAAGTCAGGCTAAAACATTTCACGCAATCAGCACTAGTTGAGCATCATATTGAAACCGGGCAGGGCATTTTCGAAATCTCTGAATTTATACAATTTATGTAATTCCAATGACTTCAAAATAATGCAATGAATTTAGAGAATTTAGTTAAATTCAAGGAGTTAGGAGAATTCTTTGAATATCCTGAATTTCCCAAATTCTATGAATTCACTGAATTCTCTGATTTTTCTGCATTCTTTGAATTTCCTGCATTCTCTGGATCTGAATTCCCTGAATTTAGATTCCAAGGACTTTAAAATAATGCAAGGAATTAAGAGAATTCAGTCAAATTCAAAGAGTTAGGAAGGATTCACGTAATTCAGATAATTTTGAGGAGTTTAGAAGATTTCAAGGAAGTAACAAGAATTTAAAAGAATTCGAAAGCATTCAAAAGCATTCCTAATAATCCACAGGAATTACAAAGAATACGTAAAATTCAAAGAACTCATTAGAATTCCAAGTAATTCAATATGATTTCAAAGTAAATCAACGATATTCGAAACATTTTTAAATAATATATTTAACCAGAGAGTATTAATTACTAACTCTATCTGCTGTTTTCCACGTAAGTATGCGAACCAAAATGAGCGGTCACACAAAAAATAGAGTGATTTTTTTAGACGACCAATGCCAGAGTCAAGTGGTCGTTTCAGACGATGAGTCCAAGAGTTAAGAGTTATCCAAGACTTATCCGGGATCTTTGACCTCTGGCATATCATATTTGACCATTGACCCCTAAAATATGACATATGTTCTCTGACTTATGAATATTCATCTTTGACCTCCCATTTTTGACCCTTGACTTTTGCCTTTTATATTTGACTAATAATCTCTGACTTGTATCCCCTTATCCCTCATATTTGATCATTGAACCCTGACCTTTGATCTCTTACCTTTCATATTTATCCACTCACCCCTGACTATTGACATATGATCTGTAACTTATGAGCTTTCATTTTTCATCTATCATTTATCGCATTTATCTTTCATTTATATATTTATTTTTGACCATTGACTACGGACCTTTGACCTCTTACCTCCCATATTTGACAATTGACAATTGACGTTTGACCTCTCATTTCTCATGTGCGACCATTAGACCCCGAATATTGCCCTCTCAATTGTCATATTTGACCATTGACCACCAAACTTTGACCTCTTTCTTCTCATATTTGATCATAGACCTTTGATGTATGATCTCTGACTTATGAGCTTTCATCTCTGATCTCAAATTTTTTACTCTTTGACTGAAATATGTCTTCTCACGCTTGACCTGAGACCCACAATTGACAAGCTCATTAATTTTGTTTTAGAAAGTGGAAAAGCAATTGGCATCTTCGTAGGAAGATGTGAATATAGTTGTAATTATTAATGTCTAATATGTAGTTGCCAACTGTTTCTCCATTGCGCAACGCTTTGATCCACTTTTGGATCAAAGTTTATTGCCTTGGGATTTAGTGTGAAATTAGCATAATTTTGAATAAGTACAGAGAGTAGGTGGTAATAATAATAAGAGGCAGCAAAATGTCGTTGAGTATTATACGAGGATATAACGACGTTGATAGCAAAAGAAAAACATGCTCTGGTTTGTCTCTGAGGTTAAATGAATGTTGAAGGTAGTGATGTGTGCTTCAACCATTTAATCGTTTAACAAATGCCGAACAAACACAAGTGGTTGAATCAGCGAATAGTTAATCGAGTAAGTTCAGATAAAACAGTTAAAAAAGCTAAAATGAATAAATGATCAACACAATTAATCACTTAAAGATTAATCACCTGAAGTGCGGAAATGATTAATTATTATTTTACTTTCGGTCATTTAGCCTATGTACAGGTTATGATGAGATCAGGATCTATACTTTGGTTATGATATGAATCAAGCGCATAATTAGATGAAATAAAAGTCAATTTGAGGTCTTTTTACGGGGATGGAGATTTTCGGGTCTTTCTTTAGTGTTTTCAGTGATATTCGAATGCGTGAAAATCATCAACCTCTGATTTTCAATATGCTTTGACGGCGAGGGGGCTAGGAGAATCTACCTCTAGGCCATAATCACTGTAACACTAAAAAAATCCCTTTTAAACAAAGATCCTCAAAGAAGATCTTGAGGAAATTTTTATTTACTTTGATTATGCGATTAAATAATCCCCAGATCATAACCGAAGTACACATTTCAACCATTATTCTAACCATTATCACCTATACATAGGTTAAATTGACCGAACTTGAAATAATTAATCATTCCCGCTCTTTAGGTGATTTATCTTTAACTGATTAATTATTTTGATCGTTTATTCATTCCAGATTTTTTAATAGATTTATCTGAACTTATTCGATTAACAATTCGCTGATTGAGCTGTTTTCGTTTCTGTGGGATTTGTTAAGCCTCGGAGATAAGCCAGCGCATGTTTTGCTTATGATATCAACGTTCATATATCCTCGTATAATACTCAACGACATTTGGCTGTCTCTTGTTATTATTACTACCTACTCTGTGCTTATTCAAAATTATGTTAATTTCACACTGAATCCCAAGGTAACAAACTTTGATCCAAAAGTGGATCAAAGCATTGCGCAATGGAGACACAGTTGACAACTACATAATTACATATTGGAAATTACAACTAGATTCATATCTTCCTACGAAGATGCTTGATGAATATGGTACTATAACGAAGAGGTGAAATGGAATTCCCAAGCTCACTGCTGAAGAGTGTGGGTAAAAATCATTAAGAGATCGCAGCTCACTTCAAAAAATTAAAAGACAGACTTGAAAAATTTTATGTTTATAGCACTTACAGTGCTATCACTGCAACCATTTAAACTCGTTTTTTCTTCCCTTTTTTTATTATAATAATTTATGACCTAAAAAATTAACTGAAATAATATATAAGTGGCCATCCAAAAGTTACGTAACACATTTTTGTAAATTATAACGCAAGTCCATGTAACAAGTCTTAACAAAGTGGTTTGTATTCCTTCCCCCACTTATGTTATGTAATTTTTTCAAATGTTTTAAGCCATGTCTTATTAAATACAATTGAGTTCCTCACTACCCGAGATACCCGAATTACTAAACAGTTAGAAAACAGTAAAATTGAAATAAAGAAACTTCCTTGGAATCCTTTAAGATACCCTAAGATATTTTAGATCTATTAACATTTTTTCAAATTCGTTGCAATTTTTAGAGCTCTTGGAAATGTCTTGAAATTTGATAAAATCCCTTGAAATCCTGTAGAATTCCTTGAAACTACTTGAAATCCTTTAAAATTTTTGAAGCTCTATACACTAAAACCTTATAGGTCCTATAAAATTCTTCCACATCTTCCGTAATTTTAGGAAATTCTTTCAAACCGCATTCAATTTTCGTAAATCCCTTCAAATTATTAAAATTCTCAATAATTCTTGGAAATTTTTGTAGTCCTTTAAAATTCTTTAAAATATTTTGAAATGTTTAATGTTCTATGAATACCTTCGAGGTCCTGAAGAAGCAAACAAATACCATATTTAGAGCCTTTTAAATTCTTTAAAATTACTAAAATTTGTTAAAGTTCCTCAAAAATCCCTTGTAATCTTATAAATTATCCTGAAACTTTATAGGTCCTATATAATTTTTCCAAATCTTACGGAATTCTAGGAAATTTTGAGAAATTTTTGTAATCCTGTGAAATCTTTTGAGATTTTTAAAGTTCAATGAAATCCTTTGAGATCCTAAAGCAGTAATTAAAATACCTTGTTGAGAGCCTATATAATTCTTCAAAATTACTGAAATCCTCAGAAATCTTTTAAAGTCCCTTAAAGTCCCTCAAAAATCCCTTGGAATCTTTTAAAATACCAGAAAATTGTACAAGTTCTATAAAATCATTCCAAATCTTCCGCAATTCTGGTAAATTCTTAAAAACCGCATTCAATTTTTTTAAATACCTTTAAATCAATAAAATTCTTCAATATTCTTTAAAATGTTCGTAATCCTTTGAAATCTTTTAAAATCCTTCGAAAATCTTGACAATCTGTTGCAATCCATTCAAGTCCCGTAAAAGTCCCTTGGATTCTTTTAAAATACTCTAAAACCTTATATCTCTTTGAAACTGCATTTAATATTTTTGAATACCTTTAAATCATTAACATTTTTTTAAATTCCTTCGAGATTTTTATGATCCTTTGAAGTCTTTTGAAATTCCTTGACATTTTTTAAGTTCCTCGAAATCTTTTGAGATCCTGAAGAATTAATTTAAATCCCTTATTGAGAGTTTTTAGAATCATTTAAAATTACTGAAATCCTTTGAAATATTATAATATCGCGTTAAATCCATCTAAATCTCTTGCAACTTCTATAGAATATTCGAAAATATTGGAAATCCTCTGGAATCCTTTCGAATCCTCTCAAATATTCTAGCCTAACTCGATGAACTTAAAAAATGTTGAACACTGAAAACATTTTTTATGGATTGGTTCTCAAAATTTTGAATGTTTTTTTTTCATCTGAAACAATGACTTTTCTGCAATATTTCATAAATTGATCAGACAAAATGGCACTAATATTTGTTGCAGATTCGATTATCTTTACCTTGATACCTTCTGCAACCAGATTGGTCGTTTCGAACTTGAGATATGATTCACAGAGTAAAGCTATCTCGAAATTTTTTTTTCAAAACTCATATTTCGAAAACCAATCCATGACATTTTTTAAATACTACTCTCAAGTTTAGCAGACCAAAATGCATCAGAAAATCATAGTGGCACTAATTGTTCAAAATAACCGTAAACTAGTGTTATCGTAAAATTACTGAATTTTAGCGTTATATACTATAATTTCATATACATGGATTTCCTACGAGGTTGATTTTTTATTTATATTACGTAACAGTATAAATTCCCCCTCTCATGTAACAGTTTGTAACATTTTCCCTAACTCCCATCCTCAAAAAAATCTGTTACGTAATTTATGGATTGCTCCTGAACTACAAATACAAATAATAGTATTATTGCGTGTACAAAAAAGAGAATGAACGTGTTTTTTTTTACTCAGCAGCATTGTTGTAATGTATAAAAATTGTCGAGAAAAACATCCGGTCAGGGATTTCCCATTCTAACTATGATTTATAGATTCACTTATTTGTTAAATTGTTAAATTATTTTTTTTTATTAGAATGCTTGTCATTAATATTACGAACAATTGACGTTTAGATTGGACGACTCCAGAAGCGCGTGCATTCTTTGCGATCATTCAACTCTTAATTTTATTTTTTAGACGCTTGTCTTTTTTTAAGGTTCCTCAAGGTCTTGAATACAAGATCAATAGGATGACTCAGGTGCTTTTTATAAAAAAAATGAACTCAAATCACAAATTAGTTTTAAATCAAATTAAATTTTTTTGTAAAAAAATATTTGATTTTACGAGAAAAAATATTTTTTAAACGTAACGGATAATACGAGAAGGATGTTTATAAATTTAACTGAACTTCAAAGATATTTTTTTAATTAAAAATTGATTGAGTTTTTCTGCATCTTTAATCAATTTCGTATGTTAATTTTAGAGGAAGATTTTCCTCGAAATTTCAACAAGATTTAGTTTCATAGAAATTCATTAAGGAAGATCCTCTTTCCACAAGACGAATGTTTTTCATTTATTGAATCGAGATTCATACTTTTAGATTAGATTCCCGTTAACCAGACTTCGATGAATGAACTCACAGATTTTTTAATCACTCATTCATTATTTTCCTAAACTAGTTCCTGATAGAAGCGAATCTTTGTGATTTTATGTGATTCATTGAACGTGTTCTTGAATTCCCCACTTGCTCTCCTCGACATTGACGCACATCCGTATATATAAAGGTCCGGTTTCAACATCCATTGGACAGTATACTCAACTAGTCGAAGCAAGACCTGTGTCCATTATTTTTAATTTCATATAACTTTTTGTATGAAAATGGACACCACGCGATTTGTGACAGTGTTCTTGTGTTTACTAGCTGTTTATGTGTACGGTAATTAAATTTTTGGCTAATTATTTATTTCCTTTTCATTGGCGCGACCATGTTAGCGGTTTAGCTGCTGATTTTTTTCCTAACAGTGGGTGCCCAAATACCCCGTGAAACAAAGTATTAAATTGGTTGTGTCTTTGTATAGACCAAAAAGTATATGTTATAGTTTTTTTTAAATATTTACACAATTTAAAGACTGTATTTTTTGGTTTGTAAAAGCAAATTTCGAAACGTTTTTTTTTAAATTTCGTGCTAGAACCTAAGTCGACTTAGCTGTTTTTTCTAGAGAACGGCTCAATTTTGCTTTTCCTTTAACCTGCATAAAAAAGGCAATTCATAACCGCTTTAAAAGTTTAATTACTGAATATATTCTTTTCAGGTAGTAGTTTCAGGAAAAATATTTACCATATACGCATGACAAAAACTACCAAATTTCACTAAATTTCACTTAAGTTAGAGAGCTGCCAATTTCTAATTTTCGAGTTCAACAATCTCGCTTTTGTATAATATAATCAGAAATATTATACTTAATAAAAATTTCATGGAAATAATTTTATTTTATCGAATTAATTTTATTAAAAAATGCTACTTTTCATCAAATGTACTATTTTCACATCGATGTAACTGCTATAGTCCAAACTTTATATGTGAATATTATATGTAATTTCATACATTTGACCTTATACAAAAAAAGTTTCAGAAAGTTTTCTGAACATAAAGTACAGTGAATTTTTGAAACTATCTATATGTTCACGGATATCATGATTTATTTTTAAAAAATATTGCTTTCATATAAAAATGTTCTACAGAAAAATGATGTATTTTTTTGTAATAGAACCTTTTTGTGTCCATAAGTATTTGTTAAAATAATTATTTTTGGATAGAATCAATCAGAAATGAAAATCAAGCTATGTATGTATATACCTCAATAAATTACAACTTTGTTCTTTGAAACACTATTTTATGTAGTCAATAGCTTAAGTGTGATCACAACTATTTTGCGTTCAACATTTTTCTTTACAATCAATAGTTTTCGAAAAAATAAATACATTTTTATTTTCAAAAACTATGACTTTCGTTTTTGTATTCTATTTTGGGAACACTGTAGCCGAATCTATGAAACATATTTTTTAAGGGTGATAAAATTTTGGAGAGAATTTTCGAGGCCAATATATATATATACACATAAATGATGAATTTTTCGACTCGGCCTTATCGGTTTTTGACAATGACGCGACAATTTTTGCAATTGCCTGAATTTGATAGAGAATCATTACTTGAAGATAATTCGACATAATTCTATCAATAACAAAATTTGTTTATAAGCAAATCATTCGTTAAAAGTTGATTTGTTATCATTTTCATTATTTTCATATTATTCTTTCTTATTGTATAAGTAATTTGTTTCATAATTACTGTGATGAACAAAATTGTATTCTTTCGTTTTGTTTTTATTCTTCTTCTTATTATTAATTATGATTACTCATTTCTTATTGAATAATTATTATCATTAACAATATAAACAAATGTAGAATTTGGGTGTTTTTTGACGAAAAAGTTTTTTCGATTTATATTCTATTTGTCTATCACAAGATAGTATACTATCGATAACCTTCTAACTAACTAATCGATACTAGGAATGATTGAACACTAAATTTTATCATTTTTATGAAAAAATTTTATAACAAATAAAAAATCCAGACATTTTTTGGCAAAAAATTTTTTTTTCTATTGTTGGTATGTTTAATTAAATACATTATGGTAATTTAAGCACTAATTATATTCAGTTGGGTGCATTGCCTTTATTCTTAAAAAAATTAGTTTAATAACACATGTGAATTCTATCAATTTAAATAAATTAAATATTTTTTTATTATTATCTGGAACTGTTTTCTGAAACTACTTCACAAAAAAATACAACAAAAGAAACGTGAGTAAAAATTTTTTTCAAATCAAAATCGATTTTTTTTGCCAATACTATTGATTGTAGAGAACAATGTTAAGAACAAAATAGTTGTTGTTTTCAAGATCTTTAAGCCTGTTCTAGAAAATAATTATGAAACGAATAAATTCTGCCATTATTCTAAAAAATCGATTATGAATATCCTTTTTTATGCATGTTTGAAGCGAAAAGCAAAATTGATTAAAAAATCAAATGAAAAAAATAATTCACATAAAGTTTTTAATTAAAAAATCTAATTCTTCATGTTTGTGGGTGTTGGTGCGCTCACTATCAAGAGAAAATCGACAGCTCAATCGCTGACATGGTGGCTCAGCCGATGTTAAAAAAACCTTTTGAATAATGGCCCATGTATATTACGATGATTTTTTTTTATGTATGCTAACATTCATATAATCTAAGCATACTATAAATGGATGGCAAACGTATTTTTTTAAATATTAAGTAATAGTGTTCTACTTATTTTAATTGATGGTTGTCACACCTTGATTTTACAACCTTTAGGTACATAATCATTAACAAGAAAGATTTACCTTGGATAAAATATTTCTGTTTATTATGCAGGATATTTTTATTACATAATTGTGAATTGTATATGATTTCTAGCTAAAATGATGGTATCTTTGAGAAATTAAAAATTACTGGAAATTTGTTTCTGGGATCAGTTGAAGTTTTACATGAAATGGAATAAAAAAAAATATTTCTTAAATTAACTTTTGCAAAGTATTATAACAAATTTCCAGGTTAGGAAGATTAATGATATAAACAGTGAAAATATTTAGCACGATTCAGAAGATAAGCTACATTTGGAGGTAGATTTTGTTTAATTATTCATTGTTGCTAATTTTAAAACCCTAAAAGATTGAAAATATACAACTTCAAAATTTAAATTAGGATAGTTCGTACAGTTTAGAATTGAGACGTTCAAATTTGTATGGATGTATTTAAAAATAAAATATCTTAAACGCACGCATAATAGATTTAGCCATTTTAATTTGCTTGAATAATTCTAATGCGAATCAGAATAAAAAATGATTAATTTTGAAATTATAGAAAACAATTGTTTACAAAGTAATATAACTAGTTTTAAAATGGCTTCATATTTTTTATTTGGCCTTAAACATTCAATTATTTTAAAATATTTGATAGGAAACAGTAAAATATATCTCATTTTATCATGAAACAACTTAAAATTATTTGAATAATATGAAGGAAATACTTTTTCTATGATTTTGAGAATCAGAATAATATTAATGATGATGTGGTTTGAAATAAAAAACATTGTTTTTAATGAAAAAATTGTAATACTTACAAAAAAAATTTGTTCCAACTATTTTCTTTATAATTTATTTTTACCTTACTATCGCTCCTTACCAATTAAAAAAAAAAAATTTCAAACAAATAAATATATTTGAAAATTATTCATCTAGTGTTGAAACTGGAAACGGTAGAGTTGTATAGAATGTCTTCTTTTAAAAAATAAGCTATAATTTATTAAAATTCAACCATTTTTAAAGAAATTGGCAAGAAGCCACAGCAAGAAAAATTTCAACTGCAAAAAATATTGTTAAAATGATTACATAAGACATCCACAAGTCATTACTGATAATACCATTTCAATTTTGGAAGTCATAGAAAACTTTTTATTCCGGAGACCTGACATTTGGTATTTTGGCTATTGAACATGTTTAGCATAAAATTTCTTTGTATTAAATCAAATGAAACGAGTTATCATTATTTTCAAAATGCTTCAAAAATTCTGAGTAGATATTCTTTGAAAATTATAAAATTTTAAAATATTATTCTTACTTAATTCTTGCCCGAAGTTAAAGAAACAAAGTTTTTTACTTTTTAATTTTGTGCAATGTCAAAAAATTAAATATGTAAATGGATTCAGTTAGAAATTTGTTTGTATAATTGCCAGTAATTGTTCAATTGAAAAGTAATTACGACACCTATTTAATAGGACTAAAAGATTCTTGATAGCAGATAATACGAAAGGAATCTGAGATCAAATTGAAATAAAATTTAAATTGTTATTTGTCTTCTAATGACTTTTGAGAACCATAAAACATGACGTAAAAAAGAAATGAAAAGTTTTATTGTCAGGTGAATCATCTGGAATCGTAAAAAATTCGTTTCACTTTTGTATTCACTGTTACAACTATATTTAATGCGTTTTTGCGATAAAATCAGTAACTATTATTTGAAATGATTTTCTATTATGAAATTGGAAGATATAAAAGAAATCATTTTATAAATAATTTAAATCTAAATAACATTCACGATTATGAAAAATCATAATTTTATAATACTGGGAATCTTGGATCCTTCATTATAATTGATAATGTATGACGGTCAAGGCTACATGAACAATGACAATATTGTTACGTGAATGTTCTCATGTCTCCCGGTAATTAATTTTTTTTTATGAAATCATACTTTGTTACAGCATACTTCACTTAATTTGAATTTACCCTCTTCTTATTTTTATTCACTTTTTAATTACAATTGTAACTTTATTTATAATTTTATCCAACCTTTCGTGAACTCTGAAAAAGTTTCAGATACGTATTTCCATATTTCAGGATTAAATACAGTTATCGAAGTTTTCTTGTTTAAAGACGAAAGCAACGGATAATAAAATTAAAAAGTTGTGATTCCATTTCTGTCTTTTTTAGAGAAAGTTCTTCTTCAATTTCCAAAAATTTAACATTTTTAAGATTTGAGTTATCGTGCTATTTTATTTTTTATATTGTAATTTAACATTGAGGCTGGAGTAGTCGACCTTTAAGAAATTATTACTTTAACATTTCAGTGTATTGCGCACGGTCTGCTTCTCGCATATGAATTTTAACACCTACAGATTGTCTCCTTACAAGTCTTTCTTACCTTGAAAATTTCACATGTGGATTTCATCAATTTATTTCATGTCCTTCACATTCTGAACTCACACAATTTATGGCTGAGCACTAAAAATATTATAATTTTAAAGATGAAAATTAAAGAAAATATGCAGAGGAAAACATTTATAAAAATCATGTGTAGACAAATATAGAGATTTTTACACAGTATTCAAAGGGGGTTACATGACTAAATTTGAATGAAATGATTATTTTTTGAATAAATTAGTATTTGCTTTACCGTCTGTATAAAATTGCAACATATGATTAGCTTATAACTATTCATTTTTATTTTTATTAATAGAAACAAGTATCTTCATAATTGCTGATAAATACTATAGATTTAATTCCAATTAACAAACTCTACAGTCAATTATGATGAACAATGAATAATAAATTAAAACACTGTCGATCACTTGACTAGAGTTGTGTATGTGTTGTGATAATTGAAAATCCTGCATTTTACTATAGTGCAGCGATCGAGAATGATAAGAATCCGGTTTGATGATGTTTCTTGCTATTTTGATCTCTGGCCTCAGGAATTTCTTCATTGCAAGTTCAAGGCCAAATATTTTAAGGTTCATAATCCTTTCCTTTCTCCTTGGTGGCCGTTCATAAACTACTTTACCAATTTTGGGCTATTTTTGCCCTCCCTGCCCCCCTCTTTGAGGACCGTAGCCCCCTCCCATATTGAACTCAGTATGAAACGCTTTCAATTACTAAGATTTCAATCTAAATATATTATATATTCAAAACAAAAAATAAATCTGCAACATCAAAAAATTCATTTTTAATTATCTAGTACATTTTCAAAAAATAAAATAATTTTAAACAGTCAGTTGCATTTATAACGAAGTAGTTGAACTTTCAAACAATAGATACGAGTTTTTAGCAAAATAGTTGAACTTATGACCAAATAGTCCAAGTTTTAAGCCAAAGAGACGAATTTTTTCAAAGAAAGTTAAATTTTCAACAAAGAAATTAAACTTTAACCAATAAAGATGATTTTTCTACCATAAATGATGAATTTTCAATTCAAAAGGACGAAGTTTAAACAAAACTGGTTAATCTTTGACCAAAAATGATGACTTTGACTAAATAGTTGCATTTTTAACAAAATAATCACGTTTTTCAAACGATAGTTGCATTTTAACCAAATAGTTGAATTTTAAACCTGCAAAGATGAATTTTCATCAAGAAGTTTAATTGTCTATCAAAAAACTATTTTTCAACAAAATACATGAATTTTCAACTACATAGTTGAATTCTCAACTAAAAAAGATAAGTTTTCAACCAAAAATGCCAAAATTACATTTCCAGTAAAAAAATGCTTTTCAACAACAACAAAAAACGAATTTCCAACCAGTTGAATTCAACGAAAAAATACTAATTTTTGACATAATAGTTGAATCGTTAACTCAGAGAACATGAATTTTCAACAAAACATATCAGTTTTCTCTAAAATAGTTAAATTTCCAACTTGTAAAGGATACATTCACAACCAAAAATTGAATACTTAAATTTTTAGATAAAAAATAAACTTTAATGATGAAAAAACGAGTTTCCAACCAAATAATTAAAATTTCAACAAAATGCTTGAATTTGTAGCCATATAGCTGAATTTTTAACCTAAGAAGATGAAATTTCATCCAGAAGTTTAATTTTCTACCAAAAAACTAATTTTCAACAAAATACATAAATTACCTATAAAAAAAGTAGTTGAATTTTTTAACTTGTAAATGATACATCTACAACCAAAAATTAAGTACTTAAATTTTCAGAGGAAAAATAAATTTTAATGATAAAAAATGAGTTTTCAACCAAATAATTAAAGTTTCAACAATATACTTGAATTTTCAACCAAATAGCTGCATTTTCAACTTAAGAAGATGAATGTTCATCGAGAAGTTTAATTTTCTACCAGAAAACGAATTTTCAATAAAATATATCAATTTTCTATAAAATAGTTCAATTTTCTACTTGTAAATGATACATTTTCAACCAAAAATTGAATACTCAAATTTTCCGATAAAAAATAAACTTTTAATGATAAAAGAACGAGTTTTCAACCAAATAATTGAAGTTTCAACAAAATGCTCGAATTTTTAACCAAATAGCTACATTTTTAACCTAAAAAGATGAATTTTCATCGAGAAGTTTAATTTTCTACCATAAATCGAATTTTCAATCAAATATATAAATTTTCTATAAAATAGTTGAATTTTCAACTTATAAATGATACATTTTCAACCAAAAATTGAATACTTAAATTTTCAGATAAAAAATAAGTCTTTGACAATGAAAAACTAGTTTTTAATCAAATAGTCAAATTTTCAACTGAATAGTTAAATTTTTATTTTTCTACCAAAATAATTGAATTTTTCACAAAAGGTTAATTTTGAACAGAAAAGTTTAATTTTCTACCAAATTGTAGAATTTGCAAACAAATAGACGAACTTTCTACAAAACCATTGAATTTTCAACCCGAAAATATGGATTTCCAACAAAAAAGTTAATTCGCAACAAAATAGTTAAATTTCAACTAAAATTATGAGTCTTGACAATAAAAAATGAACCTTTTACAAAGTAGTTCAACTTTGAACCAAGTAGTTTATTAAAAAAAATAATAATAATAACTCTCAACAAAATAAATAACAGTTGATATTTCAACCAAGAAGAATTATTTTCAACCAAAAAAACAAAATATTTTAATAAGTAAATATTAATTTATATAAATATTTCTTTAATTTCCAACTAAAAAAATAAATATAAAATACAAAAAAATTATTTTTAATATAGAAGTTCAACTTCTAATCAAGTATTTGAATAAAAAAAAAATCACTTTTCAACAAAATGTTTGCATTATTAATGAAATAATTATATTTTCAACCAAACAGTACAATTAAACTTTCAATAAAAAATAGTTTGATTTTCTTAACGGGTTCTATTATCATTTAAACAAAAGAATGAGAAAAGGGGGAAGTTTCTTGAAAACAGGAGAACAAAGAAGAATTTACCCTATTGCCAACCATAGCTTTGGATGCCCCCCCCCCTCCTGAAATTGGTAACGTAATTTATGAACGGCCCCTTATATGGACTTCAATTAAAAATCAGATTTCTCATTATAAAATTAGCATATTACATTTATTTTTTATAATTGAATCAAATTAATAAACATTTTGTATTATTATTTAAGTTTACTTTTGTAGTTGATTTGAATTTTGATCAATATATATATAAACAAAAGGTTTGAAAATACTTAAAAGAAGGAATCGTTATTAATGTAATGAATAATCAGAATAATTCATAAAAAATTTATGAATTTTTGTATGACAATAAAAACAAAATGAACTCAAACCTTTAAACATGATTCTAAAGACACTCAACGTAAATTGTACAGTGGAGTTGATTCCAGCATACAAATTAAAAATTGAAGTCACGTTTAACATCTCATTATCAATTTTGTTTTTGTAACCATATTCGTCTTAAAGTAAGATAATGAATTCCAAGTTTACCATTGTATTTTTATTAGACGACTCTTCTACTTGTGCAGAATTTTATATCGAAATATATCAGTGTTAAAAAAAATAGTTATTACGATTCAAATTTACAATGGATCAAATAGAAATGACTCATTTAAATAATTTTTACAACATTTTCAATTAAAATTTTTTAACTTTTACGATTCACGGTTCATTGCGTTTAAGTTTGAGTAATGTTGTAAAACCCTTTAAAATTAGGCGATTTTAAATTAAATGCGTTCAAATAAATGAAATACACTGGAACCTGGATTTGTGCACAGTTTTGAGCATGGCCCGTAGTGGCCCTCGACACAAATCCAGGGACTCTGAACGTAAACAGGCAGGGTCGCATGTACCATTTATGTTGGATTTGGACGCATGACGCAACCTGATGCAATTAACGCGCTAAGAGTGTGGCCCTCAAGCTTATGGTCACAGACGAATGAGCACCGCCTCTCTTCCGGTCCCGCGCTTCGCGCATCACCAACATATGGAGGCCATCAATTCTGGGAGCGCACAAATCCAGTTTACGGAAATCTAGGTTCCAGTGTATAATCAGTAGAACTATGAAAAAAATGCGTGAAAAGGTTCGAAATATAACGATCAATTTCAAATTTGAAGCATTACATGACTTCAAATATTGATCGTAATATACAATTTTAAAATATCTCGCTTGGTTCTAGTCTTTTTATATTGCCGGGGATCAAGAAATTTAGTGTACGTGGCGAGATAAGGGGGAGGGGTGGCATAGATTTGTAGATTAATCTATAATTCCCGTGTTGCTTATTTAAGCAACGCGTTCGTTCCACAACATTGCTCCGACCCAGGTTGCTGATCAATCTCTCTAGCAATCACCCTAGGCGAAGAGCTTCATAACGTCACCATGTAACGCTCTCCATTCAGGGTTATAAGTATTCAAGGTCTTTCCTTCCAGGCGTCATTCACTTCACTGACACTCTTTAGCATGCTTTGTATAAACTATTTCATTACGATAAAAATGTAAAAATACGTTTTGACTTTTTGAATAACACTTTTACTTTCAACTATTGCATCTGAACAGTGAATGTTTGCAAACAAAAGTATGTTTTAATAATATTTATACTGGATTCTCTTCAGAAGGTGAAATCGGAATCTAATTTTTTTAGTTTTTAAATTAGATAAAGGAGTATTTTCAGTTTCATTAATATTTTTTTTCTTTGCAGGTCAAACGGACCCAGCAGCACCAGTTTCTCAAACTTGTCTAGGTTGCATTTGCGAGGCATCATCTGGATGTAATGTAACTCTTGGGTGTAGTGGAGATGTTTGTGGGCCTTTTCGCATAACATGGGCTTACTGGGCAGATGGTGGAAAACCAACTCTAGATGGGCCCAGTGATCCCAAAGATGGTAATTTTTATTCCTATATCAAAAAAATTGGTTTTAGTCCTGCAAATATTATTTGTATCCAAAGAAATTATTTATCTACTAGCAGTAAACGCACGCGCCCAAGGCGTATCCTCACGTCTCTGGATTTTCATTTCCTAAGATTAAGATTATAAATAATTTTAAGATCCATTGTTAAACAAAATTTTAAGTTCAAAAAATGTTCAAAACGATATTGAATTGCAAACGTTCCGAATTAAACAATTTTAGATTAGGTAAAGTTTTGAAAGAAGGGTAATACGTATTCCGAATGGAATGGAAAGGAACTGAAATTGTATTATTTTTAACTGAAAGCGCTTACAATTGAATAATTTTAAATTTTTTGAAATTTAACAATTTTAAATCAGAAGATCTCAAAATCTCTGTCACCTGCCCGTTAGGGGTAGGTGACAGTCTGCAACTTGGTCAGTTATATCTTATTATATTCGGCGGCTTCATAATTAGAGAAATTAATATATGGTGCTGAAATTCTGGGTGATGGTTCCAAATTTAAAAAAACTTAAGTTTTTATTTTGTTCAAATAGTGCTTTTTCATTAATTTTTAACATTTAATGTAACTGAGAACAGGGCTTTAATGCCCTGACTAAAATCGAATAATTAAAACTGCATTATTTATACCAAATGAAAACTTAAGTGGGCTAGACAGACGTGTCCTTATATATCTTGAATAATTTCCCAAAATTTCACCACATTATACTCATTTTTCTAATTATAGAACCGCCAAATATAATAACATGTAACTGGTCACGTGACAGACTGTCATATGCCCTTAAAATTTGAATTATCTTACGTAAATTTAAATTGCTAAAATATTAAACATTTTCAAATGTTAATTATACTTTTTGACATTTAACCATTTCAGTTTTCATTGAAAAATTAAAACTTATGGAAGCAAAAAATTGAATATTTAGTGTTCAACATGGAAACTCAGAACTCTACAATTTAGCCATTCAAAATTAAACAAATAATTCAATTACTGAGGTATCATTCTCAGATAGCTTAATTTTTGTTACAAAATTTAAAATTATTATCGATTCGTGAAATTTTTCAATCAAATATTGTTGAATTTTAAACGATTTATTTATTTAAATCTTCAACAAAAAATCGGGCAATTTCATTACAAAGTAGTTGAAATTGCATCATTTATAATTCAAAGCGTTCACAATTGAACAATTCTATTTTGAATAGAATTATTTCAGATACAAATGTTAAAAATAGAATAATTGTAAAACGTTGAAAATGTATATTTTCAGCTTAGAACTATGGAAATTCGACCATTTAAAATTCAAAGGAATTAGAATTGTATTGTTTACCAGTAAAAGCGTTCAAAGTTGAAACTTTTGGATCTAAATCATTATAAATTCGAAGCTATTAAAATTGTACAATTTTAAATTGAAAACTGAATTGAACCTTTTTGTCGACGTTCCTGAAATTGTAGAATTTTACATTGTTATTGCATTATAAAATTATAATTTAAAATTAAAATTGATTAGAAATTTTTGTCTAATATCAAGAAATAATTCCACCGTAATTTTCACTGCTCAAAATGGCAACATTTTCAATCTGAAACCCTTCAAAATCAAGTTTTTTTTTTATAAATTATTCTACAAGAAAGTTCAAAAGAAAAAGCAATTTTAAATTGAAAACATTAGGAAAAAAAATTATAACGATTCTAAATTGAACAAATTATTTAGTTACTGAGGTATTATTTTCAAATGGCTTAATTTTCATATATTTAGATACAATATTTGAACTTAAAAATTTGAAATTGTTTAATTATTAGCACTCCATTTGAAATTATTATTCATTCTTGACATTTTTCAATCAAATATTTTCTAATTTAAAATGATTCCTTTTTTAAAATATTCAACTAAATATCGGATAATTTAAAAATATTACATTAAAATTTAGAAATGAAGAGAAAAGAATACAAAACCAGATAAATATGTTTCAAATTTTAAAAATTGCTTTGAAATGTTTAATTTGCTTGGAACATTTCCAAATGAAAAATAATTTAGCTCTAAATACCCACTTCTAAAGTTTTATAATTTTTAAGGCTTGAAATTGATAATAATTTATTAACTTAATTTTTCATTGTTTTGAATTTATTCTAGAGGTATTTAATTGAAAATGGTTTAATCACAAATCCTTTAAACTGAACATTGTGCAACTATCGTTTTATATTTTACGATTCCGAAGAATTTCAAAAACCAGCCAATTTTTGTACGTTTAACATTGAAATAAAATAATTTAGAACATTTAAATATAAAATTATTAAATTTAAAACTGTCTTTCAACGCTTTCAGCAGGAAATTATTTTTTCAATTTTTAAACATTTTATATTGATATTGTCCGGCCGTTCTTAATATTTGAATTTGTAACTGAAATATTGTACATAAAATTGGAAACCTAAAAAAATGAAGAAATTTAATACCAAATATTCTCAAGTTTCAAGACTTTAAAAATTAAACTGTTTCAGAATGGCGCATTCAAATAAACTCTAATTTTAAATTGAAATTATAGAACTTGTAAAGATGATAAATATATTATTATTAAGTATCATATCATGTAGTATCAAGTGATATTCGAAGGGATTGGATAGATTTTTTTTACTGTAAAATTTGATTTTTCTCAAAAAACGTCGCGGGCATTTTCATCATTTAAAATTGAAGAATTGTAAATATTATGAACCTTTATATTTTAATTATTCTAAAAACTTATATGTTTTCTAATTTGAAATACTCAAAATTGATGAATTCAAATTTGAAACTTTAAAAATCAAACAATTTCAAACTTCTTTTAAAAATTGAACCATTCTTAAATTATTTCAATTGAAACTAAGTCGTTAAACAAAATTAATTTGCAAATAGAGAATGTCAATAGGCTTAAACAGCCTTGAATGTTTGTGTCCTTGTGAACAACTAGAAAACTTTTTCTTCTCGGAAGCCAATTTTTGACAAAATTGAAAATAAATTTAATTAAAACTGAAGTTTCAATAAAGAAAAATAACTTTTCAAATATTTAACAAGAATGTTGTTCTTTGTGATGTATATCTGCTTCATCAGTCAATGTTATTGTAATCTAATTTTTTAATTTTCTGTCTGCATAAAATTGGATTTTAAGATAAATTAATGCAATAATTTGGTTGCATATTAATTTTTTAAACGTAAAATTTAACTATTTTTTTAGAATTTGTTTTCATTCTTGGTTGAAAATTAATCTTTTCAAGAAGATTTTTTTCTTTGTGATGGAGTGTTTTGTCTGACTCACTGTTATTGTAATCTAATTTTTAAATTTTTTGTCAAAATAAAATTGGATTTCAGGATAAATAAATGCAATAATTTCCACCTTTTTTCAGCTTATGCAAAATGTGTCAGCGATGCTTTCTGCGCCGCCAAGGCAGTTCAGGGCTACATGGCTAAATACGGAAATCAGGTGCGTTGCGATGTGGACATAGTACATAAAATAACAATAAAATATGACAGGTTTCTTCTTAAAAGGAAATGTTTTGTTTGAATTTTAATACAAAATTGAATAACAATGTTTTTTCATTTGTGGAAGTAGCTTTATATTACTGGATTTCACTATTTAGTCGAAAATTCGTTTTATTTCTGGTTAGGAATCAATTTTTTTAACTGAATATTTAATTCTTTCATTTTCGGTTGAAAATTTTACTTTTCTAGTTTATAATTCCACAGTTTGGTTGGAATTTCTTTCTCGTCAGACAGAAAAATCTCCATTGGTTGAAAATTTATCTCTTGCAGCCAATTCGTCTGTTTAGTTGAATTCAATTGTTCTTTATTTAAAATAAAAATATTTTTTTATTGAAATATCAACTACATGTTATATTTTCAATTGAGAATTTATATTTCTGGTTGAAAATTGAACAACTCAGTTGAAACTTAATCTCTTTGTTTAAAAATTAATTTTTTGGTTGAAGAGTCATCATTTTAATTAAAAATTGATATCTTCGGGTAAAAATTGAACTATTTTATTGATAATTTTTTTTTTGGGGGGGGGGGGGAAAAATTATTTATTCGAACAGAACATTTAATTATTACATTTAAATATTCCATCATTTCAGTTAAAAATTCATTTTTCTGGTTGAAAATTATTTTATTCTGTTTGACTGAACATTTAACCATTCAATTCTTGCTTGAAAATTTATATTTTTTTAGTTGAAAATTCCTGTATTTTTTTTGAAATAATTTATTATTCGTCTTTTTGGTAGAGCAATAATCTTCTTGGTGAAAAATTATTCTTGTTGGTAGAGGATTCATTTTTTTAAAATGAAAATTCAACTATGACAGTACAGATTCATAATTTTATTTGAAAATAATTTCATCAAATAAAATTTTAGGTAATTCAGTTACTATTTATCATTTTAGTTGAAAATCTATCTTTTTAAGTTGAAAATTCATGTATTTTGTTGTAAACTTTTTTTTGTATCTAATGAATCTTCTTGGTTAAAAATTGATTAATTTAGTTGAAAATTCATTTTTTTTATCATTCAAAATTCATCTTTTTGGTTGAAAATTCAACTAAGCGGTTGAAACATAAAATCTTTTGTTAAAAATTCATTTTTTGATTGAAGAGGCATAATTTTGATTGGAAATTCATATTTTTCGTTGAAAATTGAACTATTTTGTTGGAAATTATTTTTTTTTGTTTGGATGAAAATGAATTTTTTTATTTGAAAATTTAACTATTTTGTTGAAAATTCTTTTTTTTTGTTAAAAATTATTTTTTTTTCAACTGAAAGCTTAACTAATCCACTTAAATATTCCATCTTTTTATTTGAAAATTCATCAATTTGGATGAAAATTAGGTTTTTCAACTGAAAGTTGTAATATTCAGTTTTTGGTTGACAATCGATATTTTTTAGTTGAAAATTTATTCATCTTGTTGGAAATTCGTCTTTTTTAGCAGAAAATTGTTGTTCTTGATCGAAAATTCATCTTTTTTGTTTGAAAATTTATCTTTTTCGTTCAAAATTTCACTATTCCAGTTAAAGATTAATTTATTTAGTTGAAAATTCATTTCTTTGTTTGAAAATTGAACTATTTTGTTGAAAATTCGTCCTTATTTTTGGCTTAAAATTAATCTTTTTAACTGCAAATTTAACTATTCAATTTTTTGTTCAGAATTGATCCTTTTTACTTTAATAATCAACTATTTGGTTGTAAATTCATTTATTTGGTTGAAAAATTGTGTTTTTTGGTAGAAAATTCATCGTTTAGATTGAAAATTCATCTATTTGGTAAAAATTTTGTTGAAGGTGCAATATTTTTACTTGAATATAATTATATAATTATTGAAATATCTTGCAATATAATTTGTCAAAACTTTCTAAATTAAACAAATCGATTATATCCCTAGAAACTTGTACCATTAAGAAATTATTCAATCTTCTATAAAGTTACTTTCTTAAATAAAAAAAAAACAGTTAGTGTATTATACATACAAATAGTACAATTTTTACACATTTAAATATTTAGAAGGACTACAAAGACATTATTTATAAGAAACTCGCGAAATTGCATAAATAATATAAGAAAGAGCAAAAAAGCTAATATCTATAATTTTTTCAGGACTGTAATGGCGATGGTAAAATCGATTGTTTCGATTACGCTAAAATTCATCGCCATGGTGGATTTGCATGCAATGCGCCTTTGGATCCTGCATACGAAAATCCACTTAAACTCTGCATAAGCACTTTTGGCAGCAACTGATTATTTTTAATAATTAAACAAAAATTTTCATTTACATCAATACATATTTCATGTAATATTTAGATTTTTAATTTGTAGACCATTCGCAATTTAGAGTTAGTTCATCTTCAAATTTTCATACAAAATACAAGAAGTATAAAGAATTTTATCTTTCAAAGTATTGTGGATTATTTTTCAAACTTCCTATAACTAATCAAAACTATTTGCAAATTTACAAATTTAAATAAGCTAAATTCAAATTTATCTATGATTTTCGGGAGAAAAATGGACCGAACCATTAGTGGAAAAAATTTAACTAATTTTTTAACCGGGAATTTGATTCAGTGACCGGGATATTTCATGCGATTGTACTCAACTGAATATTAAATATAAAATATATAATATATATATATAATATATAAAAAATATATATTTTTGAAATCAAAGAGAGAAGGATTGACGTTCTGTAATAAAAATATAAAAATTATTATTATGATTTGGAAAAAGGGATTTTGAAAGAGATGTCTCTAATTTCGAATTTGAAAAGAAATTTTCTAAAAGAATTGTTATAGTTTCTGGCTTTGAACAGGTAAGGTGGCCGCAAAACTTAATTTTCAAAATTCCCTGAATTTTCACTCATTTTTTCCTGGCCAATAATCGAAATCACAATGAAAATCTTTTACCATTTTTTACCGAAATGTACAATTTTAAAATTTATTATTCTTGACATTTAATCATAATTCCTCCTCTAGAAATTCCTTAAATTTTGATTTAATCTCTTATTTTTTCCTGACTTTCCCTGACCAACAAAATTTCCTTTTCCATAATTTGAAGGTTTTTCTGACCTGCGGCTACCCTATCAAAAAATAAAAAATAAAAAAACAGTTTTTACTTAGCTTAAGGAATACTTAAAAAGAATTATAACTCTGAGTTATATCTGGATTTAAGAAAGAAGTATAATGAAGTATTTTTCTGACTTAGAACAGTAAATTTTCCAGAAAAATTATAATTTTGAGTTGGAACAGGAAATTTCCGAAAGACACTATATGTGATTTTAAATTGGATTCAAGAAATTTTCCAAAAGAATCATCATTCTGAATTGAAAAAAAAATTTCAAAAAGAATTATAATTCTGATTTAGAACAGTTAGTTTTACAAAAGAATTACAATTTTGACTTGGAACAGGGAATTTTCGGAAATAATTATGATTCTGATTTGGAACAGGCTATTTTTGAGAAAAATGATAACTTTTATTTGGAATAGGAAAATTTCCGAAGTAATGATATGTAATTCTGAATTTGATCAGAGAATTTTTGAAAAAAAATTATAATTCAGGTCTGGAACAAGAAATTTTCCAAAAGAATTACAATTCTGATTTGGAGCAGTGAATTTTTCATAAAAATAGAAATTTTCATTCGGAAGAGGGAATTTTCGAAACGAACTATATTTCTGACACGTGAAAAAGAATTTTCCAAAAGAATGATAATTCCGACTTGCAAGAGGAAATTTTCGAGAAGAATTATAATTTTGACTTGGAACAGTAAATTTTCCCATAGAATTAAAATATTGACTTAGAACGGGCGATTTTCGAAAAGAATTATGATTATGATGATTTTGGAAAAAATTATTATTCAGATCTGGAACAATAAATGTTCTAAAAGAATTATCATTCTGACTTGCAACTGTAACTGTGAATTTTCCAAAAGAATGACAACTTTGACTTGAAACGGGGATTTTTGGAAAGGAATGATTGATTCTGATTTAGAACAAAAAGTTTTCACAAAAAATGGTAATTCTAAAAAATGAAAATTAGGGTAAATTACAATTTGCTAAAATAACAATTATGACAAACAGCAATTTGAAAAATTAAAAATTAGAGCGAATGGTAATTCCGTAAAATAAAAATGATGACAAACAGCATTCACGAAAAATCAAAATTAGGTCAAATCAATTAATTTTAATTCGTTAATTCGGTAAAATAAAAATGATGGCAAATGTGAATTCGGAAAAGAAGTATAATATATAATATTCAATTCTTTTATATAAAAAATGTGTAAAACAAATGAATATTATATATAATACTTCACACTATATATAAACTATATATAATATTTCCGCCTGGGAACTTATGGGCAATGAGTTTCGGTTAATTGATTCCTGCCAGTAACGAATTTATTCTTCTTCTAATTTTTTTTCAAAATCTCAATATATTTTGTTGTGCAATTTTTGAAAATTATCTCAGGTTTTCAATTATTACCGAATCTTTGTAAAAATTCTGAATATCTTTTGAAACAATTCATAATTTTAAAAGGTTTCCAACTATTAAAAATTCTTGAAAAGATTATTTTTTTCGAAATCCTCAAAAATCCACATTTAAAAAAAAATATTGAAATCTTTATAAGTTTTCAATTATTTTTGACTTGTTTCAAAATTTCTAAATAACTCTTAAACTTACTCGGATTTTTTCTTAAATTTTGTAATCTTTAAAAATTGTAAAATTTTTCTTTAAAATCTTCTAAAATCTTTTTCGCCATTTTTGGAAGTGTTTTGAAATATTTTTCAATTTTCTCTTAGAGTTCATTTTTCAAAATAAAAAATTATTTCAAGTTTTTCTAATGAATCTAAGAAAATTTTATTATTGCCTTGAAACCCTTAAAAATTCTTACAAAGTTTCTAAATTTTTTCCAACCAATTTTGAAACCATGCAGTTTTCCTAAAATTTGTAAAATCCCAGAAAATTAAGAAAAAATTGTCTTAAAGTCTTCCAGATTCTTCCTTGACATACTTCGAAATCTTTAATACTTAAAAATTATATTGTAAAATACAACCAAAGTCATTACAAATTTTCCCGAAAATCTTATTGTCGGTGCCGTTCATATTTTCTTTACCGGTACTGACAATTTGTATTTACCAGTACGAACAGTATATACACTTCGTAAATTAAATTATGCACAAAAACGGGAGAAATAAATTTTTTCACACTTCTAAAGAGAAAGAAAAATTATAGTCTAGTAGCAAAAGGGTAACAACCGAATTATTTTCCAATGTAAAAAAATCATTTAATATATGAATAATAATTTTTAGAAACATTTAGAAATTTATGTTATCATGAAATAAACTTACTTTAATGGGAATTTTGGTTTAAAAACATGATGGTGTAGAAATTTGTAATAAACAGGCACTAAAAGTCATTTTCACGCAGTTACGCAACCAATCAGGTTTTCTACAACGTGTCCGATATTTTCGAGATATTTGGCAAAATCACTTATATTTAGATAGGAAAAGGGGAAAAAGGGAAAGTTTTTCGTGAAGAGGGTGAAAAAGGGGGAAGACTGTGCTCCCTGCAATTTTGATTATGATTCTCATCTCAAGTGACCCACTACTGGTGTCTTTACCCTAATCATCTTTTCACTAGACCCCGAGACACTTAATTAAAAAAAGGAGCAAACTCCGAATTTGTTTAAATATTAAATTCAGTCTGGGATCTTTGAAGGGGATAACTCACTGCTCAAAGGGCTCGTAATGATATGACTCGGCCAGCCTTTCTGGTACGACTTTTCACCATCCCACCCCCTACCCATGATTCTACCATTTTCCAGAATATAGAGCATAGTGCCAAGATGAGACGGGGTCAGGAGTTTAGCAAGGATCGATGAAATAGTGGAACGAGATTAAACTTGTAATCCGCCAAAGTGAAAAAAGACGAAAGAAAATGAGTGAGATAAAAAAAAGGAGTTGGCAATGGGGGTTGGGGTTAGGGGGTGAGGGGCAGCGAAGGAAGAGAAGCGGTGTAGCACTCGACAATTTTTCATAATTAAAGCGGATTAAAACTGGGCGAAGCAGGCGTAAATGAATTTGAATTTTCAAACTACCCCAACCCCCTGTCCCACGACTTCCTCTTCACAAATATGGGCTTTTTTGTTCGTGGCCAACGAGGAAGGCGACAAGGGAACGCACACGTTATATTCGCCAAAGAGCTTGTCTTCTGGCGTTTATTTCCCCAGAGCAACATATTCTCACCAGATTTCATCCGGTTCCTCGTCTCATCGTGTCTGGTACATCCTGACGTTCTTTAAAAGGAAAAAAATCATATGCAAACATCAGTGATTATTAGGGTGGTCCATTTTTTTAATCCAATTTTCACGCATATCACTCCCAAATTTATTCGAATAAAAAAAAAAAAAACTTCTGATCACAAAAAAATAATATTTAGATATTTCGCAAGCTTCATGAAGTTTATCACGTATTTCCCATAAGAAAAAAAGACGTTTTTGAACAATTTTTATTCAGACTCGTTAATATTAAGTGCATCGAGACAACACTCAACATTTCTCTCCAAATTTAGCCATAGAATATGGTACCAAATTTTTTTTTCAAGTATCACCCTTATAAGTCTATTGTATAGGGTCCCAAAAAACACCATAAGTGAAAAATCGGGTTTTGCGAGTTTTTGGCGCTAATAATTATTTTTTTGCTGTTTATTTATTACAAATTGTTTCTAATGCATAATATACTACTGTCTGCTGATAAATTATAAAGTCGCGGTTTTTTCTGAATTTTTCAACTTATTTTCAACTTTTCAGTTTGTGCGACGCAACAGTCAATTATAGTTAACAGAAAATATTGTTCAAACAATTATTCAATAATATTCTCTTCAAATATTGCTAGGAAGCTGCGGTTTTTGTGAAATATTTAACATTTTATCTACTCTTCGTTTAAAGCAAAGTGAAAATTATTAAAATTTGAAAAATGTAATTGTTTAAACTAATTATTATTGTTCATAATTATCTTCTTTTAGTTTAATGCTAGGAATGTTCAGTTTTTCGTTGACTTTCAGGTTAGGAACAAGTAATAAATAACATCATTGATGTTATTTATTTGAAGGTTAAACAAAAAGGCTTTCATCAGGGGGATGGCTCTCCTAAGGAGGTTAAGATACGTTTTTTTGCATATAACTATTTCGGAAGAATATTTTGTAGCATATTAAATATCCAATAAATTAATAAGTACAGAGTACCAATAATAATTCTACAAAGTGAACAATACATTTTTTTAGCATTGACATGTGTAAATATTGTAAACAGTGAAAATAGTAAATTGCAATTGAATTTTATTTTTATTGACATTTATAATGATTATTTAGAATTGAAATTACCCGTTACTTGAACTAAATTATAAAAATTTATATATATTTTTTCAAAGCTAGAAAATAATTTATTTTGTTTTGTTAATAAAATAATTAATTAATTAATTAAATAATAATTAATTAATTTTAATTTTGTTAATAAAATTATTTTTGAAATGTGTTCAAAACTTTTCAATATCTTTTTAAATAAGTAGAATTTTTCCTAAATTTTGTGTTAACTCAGCAAAATGAAAAAATTGCCTTAAAATCTTCCGTAAAGTTTTCTGACAATTTTGGAAATCTTTTGAAATGTCTAAAAATGTTTTTCAATTTCATCTTAAAATAAATTTTTCAAAATAAGATTTATTTCAGTATTTCCAAGATTCTTTAAAAGAACACCTTTTTATTCCCTTGAAACCTTTCAAAACTCTTTAAAAGCTTTTTTTCAAAATATTCAAAATCCACATTTTGGTTTTTCATTTCTTGAATTCGTTTCTAGTTTTAAACTATTCTTAACACTTTTTCAACATTTTTAATTATCTCTTCAACTGATTCGAATTTTTCATTAAATTTAAAAAAATTGCTTTAAGATCTTCCAGATTCTTTTTCGGCAATTTGGACATCTTTTGAAATGTTTTCAAAACTTCTTTATATTTCTTGAATAAACTTGATTTTTTTTTAAATTTGATAATTGTGCAAAAAATCTCCTACTTTCTTCTTCGAAATTTTAGGAAATCATTGAATATACTGCAAAATAAAAACAATTTCTCAAAAACCTTTCAGATTCTTGAACAGAATCTTTCAAAGAAAACTTTTTTAATGCCTTGAAACCTTTCAAAACTCTTAAAAAGCTGTTTTTTTCGAACTCTTCAAGAACCTAGATTTTGTTTTCAATTTCTTGAAATTATTTTGGAAATTGTTCAAAATTTCTAAATATAATTTAAAATCTGTTAGATTTCTGCTAAAATTCTGCAAAATACACAAAATTGCCTTTTGTAATCTTGCAAAATTCAAAATTTTTGCTTTAAAGTCTTCTACACTCTTTTTCAAAATAATTTTTTGAAATTTTTTCAAAACTTCTTAATATCTTTTAAAGTGATTCGAATTGTTGATGATTTTTTTTAAAAGTAAAATTACAAAAATTGCTCTAAAATATTCCAGATTCTTTTTGGACAATTTTAAAAGTCTTTTGAAATCTTAACAAAAAACTTGCATTCTCTTCAAACCCTTTAAAATTACTAAAAAGCATCCTTTCTTCGAAATCTTCAAAAATCTACATTTTGTTTTAAATTTCTTGAAATCGTTCAACGGTTTAAATTATTTCAAAATTTGTTTGAAAACTTCTCAGTATTTTTTAAAATGAGTAGCATTTTTCCTCAAACAAATTTTTAATTCTGCAAAATGAAAAAATTGTCTTAAAATCTTCCGCATGCTTTTCTGACAACTTTGGAAATCTTCCGAAATGTTTTGAAATCTTGTTAAAATTTATCTAGAAAAGTTTTTCATTCTCCTGAAACCTTTCATTCTCAAAAAGATTCTAAATTTTTTCTTGGAAATTTTAAAAATTGATTTTTTTTTAATCTTATGAAATCTTTGCGAAACTTCTTATTAATTCTTGAATTAACACACATTTTTTGTAAAATGTTGTAAACGTGCAGAATTGAAAAATGTTGCTTAAAAATGTTCTGAAATGAAACGTTGTTTAATATTGTGTTAAAATCAATTTACCGAATCAAACATTATTTAAATGTTACCAGGAATTTTGAAAAAACTTTTTTATTCTCTTGAAATCTTCAAAATTCTCAAGGCAAAATATTCGGCGAAATGTTCGGCAAAATTTTCTCCATTATTCTCGTTCATCACAAAAAAATCTTGATAAAATTTCAGTCCTGAAGCCTTAAAACTTAATTCTAAAGCTAAAAATGAGTTGAAAAATGCATTTTTATAATATAAAAAGCACAAAATTTCAAATTTTTGACACTTTCTCCATGCAGTTGAATAATTTTCGGCCTAAAAGTACAGCCAGCGCCACCATTGGCCGTACTTGATTATTATAATATTATTATTATTATTATTATTTTATTATTATATACTTATCTCCGTCACTT
>JAABKJ010002080.1:0-28813 GCA_011634705.1 Andricus grossulariae
TTTTCAACATAACCTTAAAAACTGTCATATTTCATGTGCACTATCTTCCTTTCAAGAATGACTAATATCTATAATTGCAGTTTCTTCATTAAATTTGTCCCAGTGCAATATTATTTAATTCGAATTACAAAGTAAAATGCACACCATAAACTAATAAAATCTCCGTATAGTGACTCAAGGCTGAAGTGAAAAAAGGGCTCCATTGGAAACGTTTCAATACATATTTTGGGTTCATTTGGAAGCCATTTATCGTTTTGGCTTCCCTTTCAGCGAAAGAAGTTCCTTTTTGCTGCAGCTTCTTTGGAAACAAAAATTGGTTCTAATAGAGAACCCATTTTTTTCTGTGCAGCTGAAAAAGTGGAAAATGTCATTTTATTACCATTTTGAGTGGACTTTTGTTCAAAAAAGAGGTTTTAGGCGAAAGTTTTATATACCAAAAATGTTTTTTATGAAAAATTAAAATGTTGTCTTCATATTCATTTTTTCACTTGAACCCTCAGTTCAGCTAAAAAAGTGAAAAAACCATTCTCCTGACATTTATGTGATGTACTGTTCGAAAGAAGGGTTTGAGACCAAAAATCTGTTATTAACAAATGTTCCTTGCAAAAAAATGAAATATCTTTATAATATTATTTTTTCACTAGAACCCATAGTTCAAGAGAGAAAATGAAAAAAAATACATTTTTTACCTTCAATCGCCTTGAGCGGGATCTAAGATACTTTTTTTCAGAAAATAAAGAATGCAGGAATTTTTTTTTCATTTTAAGATTTTTCTTAGATTACTCAAGTGTCGTATCTGAGCCAATTTATTAAATTTTCAAAGTCTCACATTATAGTCTTTTTTCTTGAAACAAAAAAAATACCACGTGTTTTTTCATTTAAAGTTAAAAAAATATTTAGCGAACCTAGAATTTTAAACGTCTTGCGGGAGATCAAGAAAATTTTATACAAAAAAGCAAAATAATACATGACATTTTTTTTGTGAAACTGCACAAATTTATTGGGTAAAACCTTAAGAAACAAAATATTGTATTTTAGATTGGCAACCTAATAGACACCCTAAAACCCACTTCTCCCTCTTCCAGTCCTCAAAAAATCGTTCATTCCTTTTCCAACCCCTTAACATTATCCACGGATTTCTGAAATACCACGTCCGTATTTTACAACCCCCAAAAATTCGCCCTGGGCACCTAATAATCATCCCTTCCTTTAACAACCCCCCAAAAAATATCTCTAGGAAACAACAAAAACTATTCCTTCCTTTTCCAACTCTAAAAAATTGTCTCTAGGTACACAAAAAATCATCCCCTTTTTATAATATGAAAAACTGATCCATGACACCCTAAAAACAAGAATTCCTTTTCCAATCACAAAAAATTATCTATAGGCACCCCACAAATCATCACTGTCTTTTTCCACCTCAGATAATTTGCCACAGGCACCCCAAAAACGATCTCTGCCTTTTGCAACCCCAAAAAATTCGTAGGAAAAATTCTCATCATATTTTTCACATCAAGAATTTCAGTTTCTCTAGACGAGATTCACATTTGTGATTTGACAAGGCTTACTGACCTAACCATCGGAAATGCTTTGCATTCCCTTCTGGGAATTTAGTATGTCCTCCTTTTGCAAGTCGAAAGGCCACTGAGGCGCGGTCTGAATAAAGCCACAGTTGGATTCTCCGATGCGAATCATGCCTCTTCGTGAAATTCCTTTTCACATACTTCAAAGCCCAAAATTATCTCAAAACAGGGCAAATGGGGTGATTTTTGACGAAAATAGGGGAATAATAGAAATATATTTCTTTTAAATAAAATGTTTTTTGATACCATAATCAACAAAACATGAAATTATTTAAATCACTGAAATTCTAAGTCAAAACATATTGCATTTTCAACAAAATAGTTGAATTTTCAGCCAAAGAAAGATTAATTGTCTACAAAAAGAGATGAATTTTCAAACAAAAATGACGAATTTCCAAGAATATAGTTGAAATTTCAACCAAAATATTTTCAACTGAAATTAGGAATTTTCTAACAAAATTTGGTTGAAATTTTTGATTCAAAACGACGAATTTTCAATATAAAATTTTTATTTTCAACCAAAAAATTTATGACAAGATAGTTTATTTTCGTACAAAGTAGATTAGTTTTTTCACGAAAATATAAATTTTCAATAAAAAAGTTCATTTACGACCAAATAGATGAATTTTCAACTGAAATGATGAATCTTCAAACAAACAAATAATAAATTTGTTACAAAGTAGTTCAAATTCAAAGTATTTTATTTTTCGAACCAAAAAAATGGATTCTCCATGTAACATTTAATTGATAATATTTCAACAACGAAATTTAATTTCAAATTAAAAATAGTTGAATTCAACAAAAAAAATCCAACAAAATATTTGAATCTCCAAGAAAAAATTAATAATTTTCAACTAGTTGTATTTTTTACCAAAAAGGATTAAATATTTTCCTAAAGAAACGAATTTTCTACAAGCGTTTCATTTTTTAACCAGAAAATATGAATTTTCAATAAAAAAGATCATTGTTAAACGAAAAGATCGATTTTTAAGTAAAATGATGTATCTTAAAAAAAGGACTTTTTTACAGAGGAGTTTAACTTTCAACCAAGTAGTCGAAATTTCAACCACTGAATATGCATTTTCCACCAAAAATGGAATCTTTAAATTTTCAGTTTAAAATACTAATTTTCAACAAAAAGCTAATTTTAAACTAGATGGATTCAACAAAAAAAGATTAATTTTCACAAAAATAGTTGAATTCTCAATCAAAATGAAGAAGTTTCAACAACAACAAAATTTATTTTCCACCCAATTAGAGGAATTATCAACAAAATAGTTTAATTTTCTTCAACGAGTTCATTCTCAACCAAAAAAGACGAATTTTAAACCAAAAGTAAAGTCGCTAAGCTTCCAATTTAAAAAATTGATTTTCAACCACAAACGAATTATCAACCAGTTAAATTCAACTGAAGAAGATCAATTTCATAAAAAATAGTTGAATTCTCAAACATAATGAAGAATTTTCAACAAAATAGTTGAATTATCAACGAAAATGAAGAATTAAAAAAAAATTAATTTCCTAATGAACTAAACGAATTGTCAACAAAATAGTCGAATTTTCATCAAGAAAGTTCATTTTCAACAAAAAAAAAAGCGAATTTTTAACAAAATAGTTGAATTCTCAGCCAAAATGAAGAATTTTCTACAAAGAAAATTGATTTTTCCCCCAGTTAGACGATTTGTCAACAAAATAGTTTAAGTTTCTTTAAAAAAGTTCATTTTCAACTGAAAACTAAGAATTTTCATTTAAAATTATGAATCTTCAACAAAAAATTACTTTTTTAGAATCTTTAAAGTTTAATCAAGTAGTTGAATTTTGAACTAAAAATGGAATCGTTGAAATTTCAGTTTAAAAAAACTAATTTTTAACAATAAAAGAATTTTCAACTAGTTGAATTCACCTAGAAAAGACAAATTCTGAACAAAATAGTTGAATTCTCAACAAAAATGAAGAATTTTCAACAACAACAAAATTGACTTTTCACAAAGTTTGAATCTTAACTAAGTATTTGAATATTCAACCAAAAATTTGCAACAAAATCCCAATTTTCAACCAGTTGAATTCAACTAAAGAAGATGAATTTTCAACAAAAAAGTTGAATACAATTCTTAAATATAATGAAGAATTTTCAACTGCAACAAAAATTAATTGATGAATCTTCAACCAAAAGTTACTTTTTAACCCATTTCAACCAAGTAGTTGAATTTTCAACCAAAAAATACGAATTTTCAACAAAAAATATGAATTTTCAACTAAAAATGGAATCGTTAAATTCTCAGTTAAAAAAAATTAACTAATTTTGTACAATGAACGAATTTTCAACAATAGGCGAATTTTTAACAAAATAGTTAAATTCAAATCAAAGAAGTTCATTTTAACCAAAAAAGACGAGCTTTGAACTAAAATGATGAATCTTCAATAAAAAAATGACTTTTTAACAAAGTTTGAATTTTAACCAAGTAGTTCAATTTTTTCTTAAATAATTAAATCGTTGAATTTTCAGTTCAAATACCTAATTTTGAAGACAAAAAAATGAATAATCTATAGAACAGTTAAATTTTGCAACCCAAAAATAGAATTTTTCAACAAAAGAGTTAATTTTCTACAAAATAGTTAAATTTTTGAGAGAAAAAGTTTATTTTTTAATTTTTGATAGAAAAAGTTTATTTCTAATTTTTAAACCAAATATTTGTATTTTGTACCAAAAATAGGAATTTCCAACAAAAAAGTTAATTTTTAACCAAACTGTTCAATTTTCAAGCCAAAAAGACGAAATTTTCTACAAAATAGTTAATTTTATAGAATTAGTTCAATTTTTAATTTTTTGACCTAATATTTGAATTTTTAACAAAAAATATGGGGTTCTAAGAAAAAAAATAATTTTCAACCAAATTGTTGAAGCTCTTCATTATCATGAATATAATAGAAATTTGAGATGGAGCCCAAATTTCAAATGGAATAAAAATTAATTGAACTTGTATCATTTCTAAATAAAAATGTTTAAAATTGAACAATATGAAATTGAAGGGTTTAAATGCGAAAAATTTATAATTAGAAGCTTTCAAAATCAACAAATGTTTGACTAAGATTTTGAAAATTGAACCATTTTATTAGAAAGGAGTTGAAATGGTATATCGAATTCTTGAAATCTCGAAATTTTATGACATCAGGTTAAAATTTCGGAATACTGGATCAATTAAAAATTCGAAATAATTGAAATTATATTAATTCTAATTAATAGCGTTCAAAATTGAAAATTTTAAATTTAAATAATTCTTAATTCGAACAGATTAAAATTTGTCCATTTGAAGTTGAAAACTAAATTTAATATTCCAAAGTCAAACCTTTTGAAATTCTGGAATTTTCAGTTGCTACGATTCCAATTTTTGATGTTGTGCAATTTTATGCCTTTCAATTTGAAAATTTTTTAAGTTGATTTTGAAATGTTCTATATTTTGGAACAATTTCAAATTAAAAAAAAAAATCCATTTTCAATGCCTAGTTCTAAAATATTCTCTTTTTTGAGGCTTCAATTTTATAAAATTATTTTCATCAGTTTTCATTTTTTTTAAATTTATTCTGCAAGCATTTAATTAGAAATTATTTTATTGCAAATCCTTTAAACTGAAAATTGCTCAACTATCGAATCTTTCGATTTTATATTCTACAATAGAATTTTGAAAAAAAGCAGATAATTTTGTTGGTTTAAAATTGAAACCATATAATTTAGAGTATTAAAATCCAAAATTATTCAATTTAAAACTGAGTAAAATTGAAACCAAACTTTTTAGATTATTTAAATCCAAAATTATTAAATTTGAAATTGACCAAAATTGAAACCAAACAATTTAGAATATTTAAATCTAAAATTATTAAATTTAAAATTGACTAAAATTAAAACCAAACAATTTAGAATATTTAAATCTAAAATTATTAAATTTAAAACTGACTAAAATTGACACCAAACCAAATCATTAAATTTTCATTAAAAAAATTGATTTTCAATTAAAACGAAACGAATCTTCAACATGAAATTTCAACAGATAATTTCATTTTCAACCAAATAGTTCAATTTTAAGTTAAAAAAATGAACTTTTACCCCAAAAAGGGAAGTTTCAAGAAAGTAGTTCAATTTTCAATGTAAGAGATGAATTTTATACTAATGTTAGGAATTTTCAACCATGAAAATGAATTTTCAAGAAATTAGTTTAATTTTCAACTAAGCAGTTGAGTTTCAACCTAAAAAGATGAATTTTAAATAAAAAATATGATAGTTTATATTTTAAGCAGGAAACAAATTAATTTTCAACAAGGACAAAATTGAATTTCTACCAAAAGACAAATTTTCAACAAAATGCATCAATTTTAACCAAATAGTTGAATTTTCAAACAAGAAGATTAATTTTCTACCAAAAAAGACTAATTTTCACCAAAATAGTTGAATTGTTAGCCTAAAAAAGTTTACTTATTAACCAAGAATGGAATAGCTAAAATTTCATTGCAAAAAAAAACTAATTTTAAATTTATAAAAGCAAATTTCCCACGAAGCAGTTGAATTTTCTACCAAATAGTTAAATTTTTGACCAACAGTTGAATTTTCAACCTGAAAATTTGAATTTTCAACGAAAAAATTAATTTTTAATTAATAGAAATTTATTTTGAAACAAGTCTTATTTATATGTATTTAAGGTTTGAAGAAAAGTTCTTGCAGATAATTTTTTGGTTGAGAATTAATTTTTTAAACTAAAAACGTAACAATTCCTTTTCTAGTAGAAAATTGATTTTTTATATTGAAATTTAATATTTTATAATTGAAAATTCAACTATTTGGTTGAAAATTCATTAATTATGTTGAAAGTTCGTCTTTTTTGTAGAAAATTAATATGTTTTAGTTGAAAATTCAAGTATTGTGTCAAAAAATTGTCTTCTTTTGTTAAATTGATATATTCTTTATTAAAAATTAATATTAATATTCACATTTTTTCATTGAAAATAGTGATTGTTCGAACAATGTACTATAATTAGTAACAATATTATATTTGAATAATGCTAGAAATATGGTTTTTTTGTTGTTGAAATTTCTGGATTTTTGTCCAATTTTCATTTGGCGTGAATTCGTAATGAATTCAAGTTAACAAAATAATTGTTTAAACAATTTATTATAATTATTAATAATATTATATTTGAATAATGCTAGAAAGATGCGGTTTTTTTCTAAATTTCTGGCTTTTGGTTTAATTTTCATTTGGAGTCAAGTGATAATGAATTCAAGTTAACAAAGAATTGTTTAAACTATTTATTATCCTTGTTGATATTATTCTCCTTGCTTAATTGGTAGAATGTTGCGTTTTTTTCTGAAATTTTTAACTGTTTGTCAGTTTTTTATGAAGCGTGATTTGATAATCAATAAGATTTAGAAACAATGATTGTTTAAACAAATTATTATTGCTTATGACAACAAAAATGATTTTTCGACTGGTATTGTTATTTTAAGTTAACTAATTTTGCTTTTTTCCCAATGCCTAAAAAAATAATTTGGAGAAAAAAAAGCTATTTTACACAAGAGGCAAAAACAAATGATAGAATAACAATAACAATTGCTGAATTTCTGACACCTCACTGAAGTCTTTCAGTAACTCATTCAAGGGAAAGTTGTATTCATATGATCCGTGCAGAAATTTTAAAGCGTATTTTGAATATCTCTTTTGTTTCAGAATATTACATTATCAGAATATATATTCACAGTAATGAAAAAGATTATTTAAAATATAGTTTCTCCAATGTTCATTTATTCATCGTTAGTAATTAATTACGCTGAGCAAAGTGAAGGATTTTAGAAAAAACCGCCAATTTCTAGCACTCATCTAAGAAAATATAGTTATAAACAATATTATATCAGTTAAACAACTTTTCTGTTAACTTTAATTAATTATTACCTCACTAAGTGAAAAAGGGACAGAAATGTAAAAATTTCCGAAAAACCTCGACTTTCTGTCGCAATCGATATAGATGAAGATAGTCATAAACAATGACATAAGCAAACAGTTGAAAATTTCAGAAAAAAACGCAACATTCTATCAATTAAGCAAAAAGAATATTATTAACAATGATAATAAGTTGTTTAAACAATTATTCTGTTAACTTGAATTTACTATCACTTCACCTCAAATGAAAATTAGACAAAAAGCCAGAAATTAAAATAAAACGCACCTTTCTAGCATTATTTAAATATAATATTATGATTAATTATAATAAATGGTTCAAACAATTATTTTATTAACATGAATTCATTATGACTTCACTTCAAATAAAAATTGGACAAAAAGCCAGAAATTTAAACAACAAAAAACCGCATCCTTCTAGCATTATTCAAATATAATATTATTAATAATTATAATCAATTGTTCAAACAATTATTTTGTTAACTTGAATTGTTTATCACTTCACTTCAAATGAAAATTGGACAAAAAGCCAGAAATCTAAGAAAAAAACCACATCTTTCTAGCATTATTCAAATATAATATTATTACTACGTATAATACATTGTTTAACCCGACTTTCTAACTCCATTCTATGAGAAAATTGCTAAAAACAATGATAAATTATTTAAACAATTCATGAAAATATTTCATGTTTAGTACAAAGTAATATTTCATGTATTAGGAACAATTTGCATTGAATAAACCGCAAAAAAATCACAATTAGCGCCAAAAACTCGCAAAACCCTATTTTTCACTTATGGGGTTTCTTTGGGACCCTATGAAACAGACTTATGGGGCGATATTCGAAAAGTGATATTTTATTCGTATTCTAAGGATGATTGCGAAGAGAAATGTTGAGTGTCAACTCGATTCAGATAATACTGAGTATTCTGAATGAGATTTACAAAAACGTCTTTTTTTCTTATGGGAAATACATGTTAAACTTCATGGGCCTTGCGGCACCCAGAAATATAATTTTTTTTTAAAACAAAAAAATCGTTACATTTCTTGGGTGGATTCGAACAAATTTGGAAGGTGTCCTGATAAAAATAAAAAAAAAAGTTGTCAATGCATTTTTGGACCACCCTAGTGCTCAGAGATGTATAATGATTTATCATTTGCGTGTGAAGTCACTTTTTAATTCTGAAAAGTAGAGCTTTAGCACCGCTTCATACGAATGAAGAGGGCTGAAATCATGCATGTCTTCCAAAAATTGGATTGAAAAAAAATGTTCTTGTCAGGATGTCTCACTCATCATATTCTATTTGAGGACGTCTGATCAAAGAAGGTCGCTACTACTTAAGAATGCGCCGCACTTGAGTGTGGTGCTAAAGACCTTTTTATTCGATAGCTCTTACAATTTCGACGTTCAAACGTCAAAAGTGACTTTCCAAACGAGACCAAATGACATACAAACGATTGGTAAAAGAAAAAAAAAAATTTTAATTTGTTGTGCAGCGTGAAGTTAGCCATGTTATGCAGAATGATACGAAACTGTCGATAAAGATAGGGCATTAGGGCACAATTTTATTACAAAAACAAATTTCACACGGTTTATATTTTTCTTTAAAAAAAGCCAGTGTAGACTTCTATTTTCGTAAAATTTTGAAGTATTCCACGGATTTTCAATGATTGTCAGGGATTTTTATGGGATTTGGAACATTATGGGGATTTCAAGGATTTTTACCATTTTTAAAGGATCTTAACGGATTTCCAGGGAGCTCAATTAATAAATGCTATTTAATTTTTATATTTGATAGCATATTTGTAGATAATATTTCGATTTGATTCTATCAATCACATTCGAGCTTGCACAGATCATTTCTCGTTTGATCGATTAAATTTGTATATATAATCGAACTTGATGTCTCACTAATTAACCTGTCGAGCCAATTTCGAGCTGTCGGTTACTTTTCCCGAACTGATAATTCCACATGAGCGAGAATAAAATGTACTTTCTCTAATGGATTTAATTCAATTTAATCCACTAAACAGAATATTATGAAGAAAATAAGATTCGCGAATTATTCAAATTTCTAAAATCATCCTAATTTCTAAGATGTTCAAAGAAATTTAAGTTTAAACAATTTTTCGAATCATAAAAAATTCTGAAATGTTCCAAATTTATAAAATTGTCAAAATTTCTAAAATTATAAAAATTGGTAAAATTATTAAACTTTCTGAAATTGTCAACATTTCTAACATTACAAAAGTGACTCTGATTTTCATCATTCATAAAATTAGAGAAATTTCTGCAAGTTCCAAAATGTGTAAAATATCTAAAACTTCCAAAATTTAAAGAAATATTTAATATGTTGAGAAAAACTTTTAATTACCAAAATTTTTAAAAATGTTGAGCACATTTTCTCTGATTGGTTCACAACAGATAATTCCACATGAGCGAGAATAAAATGTATCTTCTCTAATGGATTTAATTGAATTTAATCCACTAAATAGAATAGTAAGGAGAAATTAATATTCGCGAATTATTAAATTTTCTAAAATGATCTTAATTTCCAAAATGTTCGAAGAAATTTGAATTTCAAAAATTTTTTAAATGATCAAACATTTTTTAATTTCTAAAAGTATCAAAATTTCTGCAATGTTGCAAATTTTGTAAATTAGCAAAATTTCTAAAATGTTCCAAATTTTTAAAATTATAAAAATTGTTAAAATTATAAAACTTCCTAAAATTTTCAACATTTCTTAAATTATGAAAGCGTCTCAAATTTTCATAATTTATAAAATTAGAAAAATTTCTGAAATTTCCCAAATTATGAAAATTGGTACCATTATAAAACTTTCTGAAATTGTCAACATTTCTAGAATTATGAAAGCGACTTAAACTTTCATGATTTATAAAATTAGAAAAATTTTCAAAATGTCTAAAGTATCTGCAATTTTCAAAATTTAGAAAATTCAAAAAATGCCTAAAAGTGTTTTAAAATATTTTGAATTATCAAAATTTCTGAAATTCTAAACATGTTTCAAATATTTCAATTTTTAATTTTTTGTTGTTTAAACAAAATTTTTAATTATCAAAAGTTCTAAAATTTTTGAATAATTTTTGAATATCTTCTCTAATGGATTTGATTGAATTCAATTCACTAAACAGAATATTATGGAGAAAATAAAATTTGCGAATTATTCAAATTTCTAAAATTATCATAATTTCTAAAATATTTAAGAAATTTAAATTATTGAATTCCCATATTTCTAAAATGATCAACATTTTTGAAATTTCTGAAATTATAAAAATTTCTGCAATGTTCCAAATTTTTAAATTATCAAAATTTCTAAAATTGTTGAAATTTCTAAAATTATAAAAATTGGTAAAATTATAAATATTTATGAAATTTCCAAAATGTCTGAAATATCTAAAATTTTCAAAACGTAGAAAATTAAAAAATGTTGAGATATGTTTAAACACTTTTTAATTTATCAGAATTTCTGAAATTCTAAAAATGTTTTGAATGTTTGAACTTTATGAAATTACCATTTCTTAAAGTTCCAAAATGTCTAAAATATCTAAAAATTTTTTCAAAATGTTAAAAAAAATTGTAATTATCGAAATTTCTAAAATTTTTGAGGACATTTTCTCTGATTAGTTCATAACAGATAATTCCACATGAGCGAAAATAAAATGTATCTTCTTCAATGGATTTGATTGAATTTAATCTAATAAACAGAATATTATGGAAGAATTAAGATTCGCGAATTATTCAAATTTCTGAAAATATCAAAATTTCTGCAATGTTCCAAATTTTTTAAATTGTCAAAATTTCTCAAATTTCTAAAATGTTCCAAATTTATAAAATTGTCGAAATTACTAAAATTCTAAAATTTGGTAAAATTATAAAAATGTCTGAAATTGTCAACATTTCTTAAATTATGAAAGCTTCTCAAATTTTCATAATTTATAAAATTAGATAAATTTCTGAAATTTCCAAAATGTCTAAAATATCTAAAATAGAAATTTTAAAAATGTTAAAAATTTTGTTAATTCATCAAAATTTCTGAAATTCTAAAAATGATTAAAAAAATTTCAATTTATGAAATTGCCATTTCTGTAAGTTCCAAAATGTCTAAAATATCTAAAACTTTCAAGATTACAAAATTTTTTTTCAAATTGAAAAAAAAATTTTTAATTATCAAATTTTCTAAAATTTTCGAGGACATTATCTCTGATTGGTTCATAACAGATAATTCCACATGAGAGAAAATAAAATGTTTCTTCTTTAATGGATTTGATTGAATTTAATCCACTAAACAGAATATTATGGAAAAATTAAGATTCGCGAATTATTCAAATTTCTAAAATCATCATAATTTCTAAAATGTTAAAAAAAATTAATTACTAAATTTCTATAATTTCCAAAATGATCAAAATTTTTTTAATTACTAAAATTATTCAAATTTCTAAAAATATCCAAATATCTGCAATGTTCCAAATTTTTTAAATTTCTCAAATTTCTAAATTGTTCCAAATTTATAAAATTGTCGAAATTTATAAAATTATAAAAATTGGTAAAATTATCAACATTTCTAAAATTGTCAACATTTCTAAAATTATGAAAGCGTCTCAAAATTTCATAATTCATGAAATTAGACAAATTTCTGAGATTTCCAAAATGCCTAAAATATCTCAAATTAAAATTAAAAAAATTATTCAAATTTTTTCAATTTATAAAAATTTTTGAAATTCTAAAGATGTTTAAAATTTTTTTAATTTATGAAATTACCATCTCTGAAAGTTCCAAAATGTCTAAAATATCGGAAACTTTCAAAATTCTTGAAGAATGTAAAAAAAAATTTTAATCATCGAAATTTCTAAAATTTTTGAGGGCATTTTCTCTGATTGGTTCATAACAGATAATTCCACGTGAGCGAGAATGAAATGTATTTTCTCTAATGGATTTAATTCAATTTAATCCACTAAACAAAATATTGTGAAGAAAATAAGATTCGAGAATTATTCAAATTTCTCAAATCATCCTAATTTCTAAAATATTCAAAGAAACTTAAATTTTTCAAATTTTTTAAATATGATCAAAAATGCTCAAATGTTCCAAATTTATAAAATTTTCGGAATTTCTAGAATTATAAAAATTGGTAAAATTATAAAACTTTCTGAAATTGCAAACATTTCTAAAATTATGAAAGCGTCTCTTTCATAATTTCCAAAATTAGAAAAATTTCTGAAATTTCCAAAATTAGAAAAATTGGTAAAATTATAAAAATTTCTGAAATTCTAAAAATGTTTCAAATTTTGTAAATTTCCAAATTTTGTTCGAATGTTAAAAAAAATGTTAATTATCAAAAGTTCTGAAATTTTTGAGCGCATTTTCCCTGATTGGTTCATAAGAAATAACTCCACCTGAGCGAGAATAAAATGTACGTTCTCTGATGGATTTAATTGAATTTAATCCACTAAACAAAATATTATGGAGAAAATAAGATTCGCGAATTATTCAAATGTCTAAAATCATCATAATTTCTAAAATATTCAAAAAAGTGTGAATTGTTAAATTCCTGAATTTCTAAAATGATGAAATTTAAAATTTTTTAAAAATTATCAAAATTTCTGTAATGTTCCAAATTTTTAAATGATCAAAATTTTCCAAAATAAAATTGTCGGAATTTCTAAAATTTTAAAAATTGTTAAAAGTATAAAACTTTCTGAAATTGTCAACATTTCTAGAATTATAAAAGCGACTTAAACTTTCATGATTTATAAAATTAGAAAAATTTCTGAAATTTCCAAAATGTCTAAAATATCTAAAATTTTCAAAACTTAGAAATTTAGAAAAATGTTTTAAAAAAGTTTTGAAATATTTTAAATTATCAAAATTCTGAAATTCTAAACATGCTTCAAATTATTGAAGTTTCAAATTTGTTTTTAAAATATAAAAAAAAAATTTTAATTATCAAAAGTTCTAAAATTTTTGAGCACATTTTCTCTGATTGGTTCATAACTGATAATTCCACATGAGCGAAAATAAAATGTATCTTTTCTCATGGATCTGATTGAATTTAATCCACTAAACAGAATATTATTGAGAAATTAAGATTCGCGAATTATTCAAATTTCTAAAATGATCATAATTTCTCAAATGTTCAAAAAAATTAAATTATTAAATTTATAAAATTTCTAAAAGGATCAAAATGGTTTAAATTTCGAAAAAAATTTAAATTTATAAAATTATTCAAATTTCTAAAAATATAAAAATTTCTGCAATGTACCAAATTTTTTAAATTATCAAAAGTTCTCAAATTCCTAAAATATTCCAAATTTATAAAATTATAAAAATTATACAAATTTCTGAATTTTTAAATTATCCAAATTTTTCAAATTTATAAAATGTTTCAAATTTCTAAAATTGTAAAAATTTCTAAAATTATAAGAATTGGTACAATTATAAAAATTTCTGAAATTTTCAACATTTCTAAAATTATGAAAGCATCTCAAATTCTAATAATTTATCAAATTCCAAGTGCTAAAGTTTAAAGACAGAAAAAACTCGCATTTTCTCTTAATTCTTTTTTCCTTGCTCACATGTTCTTAAAATTCGGTTATCATAAAATTACCATGGCGAAGAAATACTGACTTCATAGAATTAGTTTAGAAAATTGAGAAAAATTTCTAGATAAACAAATTTCATGAATAAACACTATTGGCGACATAAACTAAAAAAAAAAAAGAAAAAAAGCTCATTTTCTCTGCCTTTAAACGTCAGCACTAGGCATTTGTTAATGGAATTTGTTAGAAAATTATTTCAAAATGCGGGATAACAAATTTTAATCACTCAACATCCCCGATGAGATCAATATATAATGTGTTTATAAACTTAATAAAAAATATCAGTTTGCATATTTTCATCATTTAACATGACTGACTGGGTATTTGTTTACATAATTATTTTATGACATTTACTATAAAAAAAATTATTATTGAAATTTATTATAAATGAAATATAATTATAAGATAATAAAAAAGAAGGGACCTTGTGCAGTGAGAAGAGCTTAAAGTATCACATAATCTGCATAAGGCTTAGGTTTAGTGTCGACTAAGGAGCCTAAACCGTAGATTAAGCAATCACTTTTCCTGACAGCGCTTCAAAAACCCAGGGCTTTACTTAGATGCCGGCTATGAATTAATTCTGACATTAAGGGCCATCACTCACATGTTACACAACCCAAACACTTCCGTTTCCTTTTTTACTACTTTTAGTATATTCCACATTAATAACCGAACATTCAACCTTATTATCCTCTACGAATTATGCGGTATTAAATTATGCGTCTCCTAATTAATCGTCCACCACCGTGAATTATTATTTGTATCCAGGGTATAAACTTTCATTATAATCATTTCGTGCGGATTAATAACGCCACGTGCTTCCAATGATTAATGTCACCTATTTATTACATCCAAATTAGAATCAGCTGAAATCAATTCGGGTAAACACGCGTATTTGCAATCCAATTATGAGCGAGATCAAACGCAATTCGACTGTTGGAAATCAATTTTTATTAAAAAATATGCTTTAATATTTATATCAAATGTCAAATACAAAGGTGATTAATACTTTAGGGAAAAGTGGGGATGTTAAAATTGTGGAAATAGGGATGAGTGAAAAGCTGCAAAGACCAAACTGAATTCGACTGTTGAAAAGAAATTTTCGTTAAAAAATCTGCCTCAATATTTATACAAAGAGCAAATAAAAAGGTGATTAATACTTTAGGGATAAGTGGAGATATTATAATTCTGGAAAATAGGGATGAGTGAAAAGCAACAAAGATCAAACAGAATTGAACTATTGAAAATCAATATTTATTGAAAAACATGCCTTAATATTTGTAATTTTAAGCAAGAATAGTGGGGATATTAAAATTGTGGAAAATAGGGATGAGTGAAAAGCTGCAAAGATCCAACGAAATTCGACTGTTAAAAAGCAATTCGTATTGAAAACTCTGCCTAAACATTTGTACATAGGGAAAATAGAAAAGTGATTAATAGTTAAGGGAAAAGTGGGGATGTTGAAATTGTGACAAATAAGGATGAGTGTAAAATTGCAGAGATTAAAGGGAATTCGACTGTTGAAAAGCAATTTTTGTTAAAAACCACGCCTCGATATTTGTACAAAGAACAAATAGAAAGGTGATTAATACTTTAGGGAAAAGTGGGGATATTATGATTCTGGAAAATGGGAATGAGTGAAAATCTACAAAGATTAAACAGAATTACACTGTTGAAAATCAATGTTTATTAAACTATCTGCTTTAATATTTGTAATTTTAAGAAGGAATAGTGGGGATATTCAAATTATGGAAAATAGGGATGAGTGAAGAGCTGCAAAGATTCAACGGAATTCGACTGCTGGAAAGCAATTTTCATTAGAAAATCAGCCGAAACATTCGTACAAAGGGCGAAAAGAAAAGTGATTAATACCTAAGGGAAAAGTGGGGATGTTCAAATTCTAGATAATAGGGATGAGTGAAAAGCTGCAAAGATGAAACGGAATACGACTGTTGAAAAACAATTTTTATTAGAAAATTCGCTGAAACAATTTTACAAACGGCAAATAGGAAAGTGATTCATACTCAAGGGAAAAGTGGGGATGTTGAAATTGTGACAAATAAGGATGAGTGTAAAACTGCAAAGATAAAACAGAATTCAACGGTTGAAAAGCAATTTGGATTAGAAAATCTGCCTCAATATTTGCACAGAAAATAAATAAAAAGGTGATTCATACTTTAGGGAGAAGTGGGGATGTTGAAATTCTGGAAAATAGGGATGAGTGGCAAGCTACAAAGATCAAACGGTATTACGCTGTTGAAAATCAAAGTTCATTGGAAAATCTGCTCAATATTTGTAATTTTGAAAGGGAATAGTGGGGATATTAAAATTGTTAAAAATAGGGATGAGTGAAAAGCTGCAGGGATCAAACGGAATTCAAATGTTGAAGAGCAATTTTTATTAGAAAATCTGCCTCAATATTTGTACAAAGAAAAAATAAAAAGGTGATTAATACTTCAGGGAAAAGTGGGGATATTATAATTCTGGAAAATATGGATGAGTGAAAAGCTACAAAGATCAAACGGTATTACACTGTTGAAAATCAATGTTCATTGAAAAATCTGCCTTAATATTTGTAATTTAAAAGGAAATAGTGAGCATATTAAAATTGTGTCAAATAGGGATGAGTAAAAAGCTACAAGGATCAAACGGAATTCGACAGTTGAAAAGCAATTTTTTATTAGAAAATCTGCTTAAACTTTTGTACAAAGGGCAAATAGAAAAGTGATAAATACTTAAGGGAAGAGTGGGGATGTTAAAATTGTGAAAAATAGGTATGAATGAAAAGCTGCAAAGATCAAACGAAATTTGACTTTTAAAAATAAATTTTAACTAAAAAATCTGCCTTAATATTTGTAATTTTAAAAGAGAGAAGTGGGTATGTTGAAATTCTGGATAAAAGGGATGAGTGAAAAGGTGCAAAGATGAAACAGAATTCAGCGGTTGAAAAGCAATTTTTATCAGAATCTCTGCCTTAATATTTGTACAAAGAACAAATACAAAGGTGATTCATACTTTAGGGAAAAGTGGGGATGTTAAAATTGTGGAAATAGGGATAATTGGGAAGCTGCAAAGATCAAACGAAATTCGACTGTTGAAAATCAATGTTTATTGGAAAATCTGCCATAATATTTATAATTTTAAAAGGGAATAGTGGAGATGTTAAAATTGTGGAAAATAGGGATCAGTGAAAAGCTGCAAAGATCAAACGGAATTCGACTGTTGAAAAGCAAGTTTTATTAGAAAATCTGCCAAAAAATTTGTACCAAGGGTAAGTAGAAAAGTGATTAATACTTGAGGGAAAAGTGGGGATGTTGATATTGTCACAAATAAGAATCAGTGTAAAGCTGCTAAGATCAAATGGTATTCGACTGTTGAAAATAAATTTTTATTGAAAAATCTGCCCTCATATTTGTAATTTTTAAAGACAAAAGTGGGGATGTTGAAATTCTAAGTAATAGGGATGATCGAAAAGGTGCAAAGATGAAAAGGAATTCGACTGTGGAAAAACAATTTTTACTAGAAAATCTGCCTCAATATTTGTACAAAAAACAAATACAAAAGTGATTCATACTTAAGAGAAAAGTGGGGATGATGAAATTGTGGAAATAGGGATAAGTGGGAAGCTGCAAAGATCAAACGGAATTCGATTGTTGAAAATCAATGGTTTGGGAAAAATCTTCCTCAGTATTTGTAATTATAAAAAGGAATAGTGGGGATTGTATTATTCTGAATAATAGGGATGAGTGAAAAGCTGCAAAGATCAAGCAGTATTCGACTGTTGGAAATCTATTTTTGTTAGAAAATCTGCTGAAACATTCGTACAAAGGGCAAATAGAAAAGTGATTAATACTTTAGGGAAAAGTGGGGATGCTGAAATTGTGACAAATAGGGATGAGTGTAAAACTGCAAATATTAAAGGGAATTCGACTGCTGAAAAGCAATTTTGTTAAAAAATCTGCCTCAATATTTGTACAAATAACCAATAAAATGGTGATTGATACTTCAGGGAAAAGTGGGGATATTATAATTCAGGGAAATGGAGATGAGTGAAAACCTACAAAGATCAAACTGTATTACACTGCGGAAAATCAATGTTTATTGAAAAATCTGCTTTAATATTTGTAATTATAGAAGGGAATAGTGGGGATGATAAAATTGTGGAAAATAGGGATGAGTGAAAAGCTACAAGGATCAAAAGGATTTCGACTATTGAAAAGCAATTTTTATTTAAAACTCTGCCTAAATATTCGTACGAAGCAAAAATATAAAAGTGATTCATAGTTAAGGGAAAAGTGGGGATGTTGAAAATGTGACTCATAAGGATGAGTGTAAAACTGCAAAGATCAAACGGAATTCGACTGTTGAAAAGCAATTTTCATTCAAAAATCTGCGTTAATATTGGTAGAAAAGGCAAATAAAAAGGTAATTAATACTTTAAGGAGAAGTGGGGATCTTAACATTCTGGAAAGTATGGATAAGTGAAAAACTGCAAAGATCGAACAGAACTTCACTGTTGAAAATCATATATTATTAAAAAATCTGCCTTAATATTTGTACAAAGGGCAAATAAAAAGGTGAATAATGCTTTAGGGAAAAGTGGGGATGTTAATATACGGTAAAATAAGGATGAGTGAAAAGTTGCAAATACCAAACAGAATTTGACTTTGGAAAAGCAATTTTTATTGAAAAATGTGTCTGGATATTTGTACAAAGGGTAAATAGGAAGCTGGTTAGTACTTTAGGGAAAAGTGGGGATGTTAAAATTGTGAAAAATAAAGATGTTAAAATTGTGGAAAATAGCATAAGTGAAAAGCTGCAAAGATCAAGCGGAATTCGACTGTTGCGAAGTAATTTTTATTGAAAAATATGTCTAAATATTTGTACAAAGGGCAAATAGAAAAGTGATTAATACTATAGGGAAAAGTGGGGATGTTGAAATTGTGAACAATAGGGAGGAGTGAAAACCTGAAAACTTTCAACGGAATTCGACTGTCAAAAAGCAATTTTTATTAAAAAATCTGCCATAATATTTGTACAAAGGCAAATAAAAAGGTGATTAATACTTTAGGGAAAAGTGGGGATGTTCAAATTGTGACAAATAAGGATGAGTGAAAAGCAGCAAAGATCAAACGGAATCCGACTGTTGTAAATCAATTATTATTCAAAAATCTGCCCTAATATTTAAACAAATGGCAAATAGAAAAGTGATTATTACTTTAGGGAAAAGTGGGGATGTTAAAATTGTGGGAAATAGGGATGAGTGAAAAGCTGCGAAGATTGAATGGAATTCGACTTTTGAAAAGCAATCTTTATTAAAAAATATGTCTAAATATTTGTACAAAGTGAAAATAGAAAGGTTTCAGGAAATTTTTATTTTCAACTGAAAATTAAACTGTGCTATTATAGGTTGAGCATTGAGTATTTTTGTTTGGAAATTAAATAAATTGGTCTCAAGTGTATGTATTTTGTTGCAAATTAATTTTTTTGGTAGAAAAATGACCTTTTTAATTTAAAATGTAACTGCTTGTTTGAAAGTTGAACTACTTTGTTAAAATTTTATTTTATTACGGTTCTGCGGTCGCTCTCGTGAATTTGAATGAGTATTAGAGGTCGGTGACGGTGTTAAAATCCCATCTGGCAATTGAGCAATTTCGACGAAATTTCCCCTGAGTGGGCAGGCCTATTTTATTACTTGAAGACCTTGGTTTAATAATTTAAATAGTTTGTTCGAAATTCGTGTTTGTTATTTGTTTAACATTATTCTGTTGTTTTTAACTGGAAATTTCACTATTCCATTTTTGGTTGAAAATCGTTTGTGAGTTAAAATTCATCTAGTTTGTTAAAAATACACTTTTTTGTTGAAAATTCGACTGTTTTCTACAGAATTTGCTTTTTCGGCTAAAAATTTAACGATTGTGGTGATTTTTTTTCTTACATTAGTAAAAAAAAGCTTTGCTGTTTGAAAGTTTAACTCTTTTGTTAGAAAATTCGTCTTATGGGGTTAAAAATAGTAAATTGTCATTTGGTAAGAATGTTACATTTTTTGGTTAAAAATGCAACAGTTTGGTAAGGAATTAACCTCTTTTGGTTGAGGATTTAACTATTATCTTGAAAAATGGTCTTTTTTGTAAAAATTCCATTCTTTTCGATTTAAAGTTAAAATCTCATTTCTTTGAAATATCAACTATTACATTTCTCCTTGGAAATTCATCTTTATGGTTAAATTCGACTATTTTTGTTTCAAAAATAAAATCTTTCAATGGCTTAAATATCAACTATTATATGCTACGACTTTTTGTCGGGTGTTAATCTCTGATTCTTTTTTATAAGAAGGGGAAGTGGAGGGTAATGATGAGAGGGGAAGTAAAGGGAAATTTTGGGAGGGGAAATAAGGGCAGTGAGGGTAAATGAGAGGAGAGAAAGTGAGAGAACTGTCGGAAATAACGGGAGGAGAAGGTAGTGTGAATGAGAGATGAAGAAAGGTTGAGAAATTGAGGGGAAATTATGAAGGAGTGAGGGGAAGGGGCGTTAGGAAAATGAGGGGATTGAAAATAAGGGGTTGGGAAATAGTGAAAATGAGGGGTAGGGAAGTAGAGGAAGTGAGAGAAAATGAGGGGATGTGCAGGAAAAATGAGAAAAAATTAAAGATGGGGAATGCAGAGAAGTGAAAGAAGAGGAACAGTATGGACAGAAGAGGGAAAATGGGCAGAAATATTCGTAAGAGAATTAGAGTAAGTGAGGGGTAAAGAGGGATGAGAAAGTAATGGAAAGTGACGCCATATGAGGAAATAGGAAGCACGGGAAGTGAGAAGAAGTGAGGGGAGGGAACGTAGGTGTAATTGGGAAAAATGCAGCGGGTAGGTAAAGTGATGAGAAGTGAGGGAGTGATGAGAAATGAAGGAGTGTTGAAAAGTGAAGCAGTGATGAGAGAGAAATTAAGGAAAGTATAGAGTAATGAGGAAAGGAGAAGTTGGAAAAGTATTATAAAATTCAGGAAAAGGATATAGAGGAAGTGATGTGAAGCTTGGGGTAGGGAAGGAGGGGAACTCATGGGAGGAGAAACAAGGATAAATGAAAAAGGAAGTGTGAGAAGGCTATTAGGGTTGTGTGGGTGAATAGGGGAGGGTAAGAGCTAGGGAATGGACGTGAGGAAGGGTATTCTTACTCAGGAAAGTGTGAACAGGAGGTAGTAGTGGAGGAAAAAGTTGGGGTTGAGGGGGAAACAAAGTCTAAAGTGTTGGGAGTGGAGGGGAAGTAGTAGGAGGAAAGAAGGAAGGGAGGGAGGGTATAAGAGGGGCTTGAACTAATGTTTAAAGCAGGGGAAAATTCTTTTAAAAAATACTGAGTGAAATAAGCCCTTTTGAGCTAGCAGAGAAGATAATTGACAGACAGGCACAAGTGAGGGCTCGAAACATCTGGCGAAAGTATAAGCGAAGTTCCGAACTATGCGAACGACGTGCGTTGCCTCGAGGGGGATGAGAGTACGTCAGATGCAAATCATCTCTGCTAATTTCTCGGAAAACTCGTGAATTCGCGGATTGTCTACCGAAACGCAAGTGGAGAGCTTCCGGTGCGATTATGCGAATCCCCGGCGTGACGTTTACTGGATTACTCACTCCGGCCGGATTTCCATACTTCCGTTTAGACTTTAGATCGTCAAACCCGTTGCCGTTTTGAATAACACCCGAAAATTATTTATTCGAAATAAGAAGCCGTCCATAATAGGGTGATTTTTTTATATTTTTTTTTTAATTCAACTTGGCACCCCTACAAATTGTTCCTTTTGGGGAGAAAGTAACCTCATATTTGATTCAGAATTTTAAAAGAATATTTAGAGGTCGCTCAAAGTCATTTTAGGGCAGAATTGCTCATTCCTAATTAAATTGACGCTACTCATTAATTATTCATTTCTGAAGAGTATGAATTTTGTTCTTTACAAGTTAATATTGCACTCGGATTTTTTTCAGATTTTCACAATGACATTCAAAGGTCGCTCAAGGTCATTCTAAGGCGATAATGGCTATTTCAACTTAAATTGCCGCTATTTATTGATTATTTAATTATGGCGCGTATAAGTTTTGTTTTCTACAAGTCAATATTGCACTCAGATTTTTGTCATATTTTCACAATAGCATTCACAGGTCGCTCAAGGTCATTCTAAGGACAAAAACGCTATTCGTAATCAAATTGACGCTATTTATTGATTATTCAATTCTGGTGCGTATAAATTTCGTTTTCTACAAGTTAATATTGCACTCAGATTTTTTCAGATTTTCATAGTAACATTCAAAGGTCGCTCGAGGTCATTTTAAGGCAAAAATGGCTATTCTTAATTAACTTGAAGCTATTTATTGATTGTTCAATTATGGCGCGTATGACTTGTGTTCTTCACAAGTCAATATTGCACTCAGATTTTTTCAGATTTTCACAATGACATTCAAAGGTTACTCAAGGCCATGAAAAAAATGCTCATTCCTGATTAAGTTGACGCCAATCATTGATTATTCCTTTCTGACGCGTATGAATTTTGTTCTTTACAATTCAATATTGCACTCAGATTTTTTTTTCAGATCTTCACAATCACATTCAAAGGTCGCTCAAGGCCATTTTATGGCGAAAATGGCTATTCTTAACTAAGTTGACGCTAATCATTGATTATTCATTTCTGACGCATATGAACTTTGTTCTTTACAAGTCAATATTGCACTCAGATTTTTTTCAAATTTTCACAATGACATTCAAAGATCGCTCAAGGTCATTCTAAGGACAAAATGGCTATTTCTAATCAAATTAACGCTATTTATTGCTTATTCAATTCTGGCGCGTATGAATTGGTTTCTTTACAATTCAATATTATACTCAAATTTTTTACAGATTTTTACAATAATACTCAAAGGTCGCTCAAGGCCACTTTTAGGACATAATGCTTATCAGATTTTATCTAGGTCTTTTTTGAAATTCATTGTGACCAAAAAATTAGTCAAGAGGTTTAATAACTGTGTGTCATATATTACTTTGAGGTCATTCAAGGTCATTTTGCGAAAAATGGTCATTCCAAAATTTTATCTTTTCCATGGTAGATATTTTTTCTTATTTTCCTTCAAATGAAAAATAGTAAACGTTAAAAACAGTAGAATATCGGAGCTTTAATAATATATGATCAAGTTGAGTTTTCAAATTCTAATTACGAAGAAATAATTATCATAAGTGCAGAAGACTGGGCAATGATTTACCTTTTAGTAAAGAAAGAGGAAAAATTAGTTGGCGCTAAACTACCATCTTAAATGCAAGTGTTAGCACTGTTTTTTACATTATCACAATTTACACTATAAAAAAGACTAGAGAAAATTCAATTGAATGAACATTTTATTCAAAAAATGACCTTGAGCCACCTTTGAATGTCGTTGTAAAAATCTAATAAAAAGTTTAAATGCAATATTGGCTTGTAAAGAACAAAATTCATACCAGTGCGAAATGAGTAATCAATAAATAGCATTCATTTAATTGAGAATAGCCATTTTTGCCTCAAAATGACCTTGATCGACCTTTGAGTGTTAATGTAAAAATCTGAAAAAAATCTGAGGGCAATATTGTATTGTAAACAACACAATTCATATGCGTCAGAAATGACTAATCATTGTTTAGCGTCCATTTAATTAGGAATAAGCATTTTTGTCCTCACATGACCTTGAGCCACTTTTAAAAGTCGTTGTAAAAATCAGAACAAAATTTCAATGCAATATTGAATTGTAAAGAGCAAAATTCCTACCAGTCAGAAATGCGTATTCAATAAATAGCGTCAATTTAATTGAGAATAGCCATTTTTGACCTAAAATGACCTTGAGCGACCTTTGAATGTTATTGTAATATCTGAACAAAATCTGAGTGTAATATTGGCCTGTAATAAAAAAAATTCATACCCGTCAGAAATGAATAATCAATGATTAGCGTCAATTTAATTAGAAATGAGCATTTTTGTCCTAAAATGGCCTTGAGCGACCTCTAAATATTTTTTTCAAATCCTAAAAAAATCAGAGGTCATTTTCTCGGCAAAAGGAACAATGTGTAGGAGTGTCAAGTTGAATTTTAAAAAATGCCAAAAAAATCACCCTATTCCACAAACTACGTTACAAATTTGATGGGAGGGGGGAGGGGTTCGAGCCCAAACTACGGTTTGAAAATAACTTTCATATTTCAGATATCAAACTCTTTCCCCTATTCCCATTTTTAACACTTTTTACGAATCCTTTTTTCAAGAAACTTCACATTTTTCTGGTTTTTTCATTCAAATACAAATTAAGTTTTGAAAACCAAATAAGAATATTCAACTATTTTCGGATCGAAGTTAATTCTTTAGTTAAAAGTCTACTATTGTATTTTTTGTTTCAAATTCATCTCGTTTCGCTAAAAGTTGAACTATTTGGGTGAAAATTCCACGATTTTGTGTAAAATGAAAATAACTTGTTAAAAAGTCATCTTTTTTAGTTGAAAGTTCATCTGCATTGTTTAAAATCAATTGATTTGTTTTTGTGAACTATATTGTTGAACACTTAAATTTAATTTTAATAAAATTTCATGCTTTTTGGTTAAAAATGAATTGTTTTGTAGAAAATTTGGTCTATTTGGCTTAAAAATTTAACAATGTTGTGAAATATAAATTTATGTAGTTGAAATGTTAGAAAATCGCATTTGTGGGTTCGAGATTTGTCGTTTTTTTTTGTTGCTGTGAAACTCGACTGGTTAAAAAATCGTTGTTTTGTTGCTCTTGAAAATTAATGTTTTTAACATAAAATTTCAAATATTTCTTTTTTAGTTGAAAAGTTATATTTTTAGTTTAAAATACAACTATTTTGTTAAAAAATGTACTTTTTTCAGGAAAATTCGTCCTTTTCATTCAGAAATTGAACTATTTTGTTTATAATGCAATTGTTTTCAGTTAAATATAAATCTTTTCTGTTCAAAAATTATATTATTTGATTGAAAACTTTTTTGCTAAAAATTCATTTTTCGGGCTTACAAATTTGACAATTATTTCATCAAAATTGTTTTTCTCACTTGACTTAAAAAAAATTTCTGTTATCGAAAATTCAACCATTTTTTTGAACATTTATCGTTTTAGATTGAAAACATTATCATCTTTTTGTGGAAATTTAATCTTCTCACAATAAATGATATCTGTCTGCTTAGAAATTATTCTGTTTCGAAAGAAAATGAACTTTTTTGTTGAAAATTAGATTTTTCGGATAGAAAATTCAACAATTTGGTCGAAAGTTAACTTACTTTGATGAAAATGTATTCCTTTAGTTTAAGATTCATCATTTCAGTTAGACTTTCACTTTTCTTGTTGAAACTTATTCTGATTTAGCTGAGAATTTAAATATTCAATCTTTAACTGAAAATATACCGTTTTTATTTAGAAATGCAACTGTTTGATTAAAAATGCATGTATTTTGTTAAAAATTCGTAATTTTTCGTTAAAGTTGAAGCACTTTGTTGAAAATTCATTCTTTTAGTTGAAGATTCATTTTAGTTAAAAATTTATTTCTTTTGTTGAAAATTAATTTTCTCAGCTGAAAATTTAACTATTCCCTTTTTGGCTGGAAATCTATCCTTTTTAGTTGAGATGAAACTATTTGGTTGAAATTTAATGTATTTTGTTCAAATTCTTATTTTTTGGTAGAAAAATAACCCTTTTTGTTAAAAAAATGAGCTTTTTTTAATTGAAGTATTTTATTCAAAACCCTGTTTTTCACATTTTTGTATAAACACCTTTTTTTTCTTTAAATTGCAGCATTATTTATAGAATTTTTTTCTAGATTTACTGAAGGAGCTTTTTTGGTTGAAAATTCAACTATTTTGTCAAAAATTCGTCTTTGGGCCTGAAAATTTAACAATTTTATTGAAAATTTTTTCTTACTTGACTAACAAATTTTTTCGGTTGAAAATTCAACTATCTTGTTAGAAATTCTACTGTTTTCGGGAAAAATTTTCCTTTTGATTCGGAAATTCAACTACTTTGTTCAAAACGTAACTGTTTTGGTATTGAATTTTAGTCTTTTATTTTTTTAAATTAGACTATTTGGTTAAAAATTCATCAAGTGGTTTAAAATGCAGCGATTAAGGTAAAAATTCAACAGTTTGGAAATTCGTTTTCTTTCTGCCAGAAATTAATTTTTTAACTCAAAATTAAACTATTTTATTTTTATTTGTAAACTTATCTTTTTTAGTTGAAAATTGAACTATATAGTTGTAAGTTCTTTTTTTTTGTAGGAAATTAATCTTCTTTGTTAAAATTTTGATTGTTTTGTGGTTTATGGTAGCACACTCATCTTTATAGGATGAAATTTTATAATTTTTTTTGTTGAAAATTAACTTTTTGGTTGAAAATTCAACTTTTTTTGAAAAGTTTCTTTTTTTCTCGGAAATTCAAATATTTTGTTGAAAACGCAACTTTTGGAATTGAATTTTAATGTTTTACATTAGAAAATTATAAAATTTGGTTAAGAAGCTATTTGGTTAAAAGATCAACTCTTTTGTTTACAGTTTATTTATGTTCTTAAAAATTAAACTATTTTGTGACAGTTTTCGAATTGAAAATAATTCTTTCATGGTAGAAAAGTCATCTTTCTTGTTTGAAAATTCATCTTTCTTGCCTGCAAATGAACATGTTAATTGAAAATTCAACTGTCTTTAAATATTCAGTAATAAATAATTTTTCAACTAAAAATTGAAATATTTCATTCTAGGTTGAAAATGTATTTTTCTAAACTTTAAATTCTACTATTTTGTTGAAAATTGATGTATTTTGATGAAAATTCATCTTCTAGTAAGAAATTCATCATGATAACTTACTTGGTTTAAAATGAAATTTCGACTTAAAAATTCAACTGTCTTTAAAAAACTCGTCTTTGCTTTCAACAATTTTGTTGTAAATTTATCTTTTCTACTTAAAAGTTCAACTATTTAATTTTCAGTACAACTTTTTGGTTAGAAATTACATTTTTTGTCGTAAATTTGTCTCCTTGGGTTTAAAATTGCGAACAACAAAGTAGGCAATGAGTTGTTTCAAATTTACGAGTACCGGATTACCTCAGGTGCATGATTAAACAACTGAGGTGTTTTATGCTCGGTTCTCGAGGATTGCGTGACTCAACGGCCACATCCGTTTCCGCCTTACGGTCAACCGCTTGAACCCCTTAAACCAATGTATGTTCTTTGCTTATAGTGTTATAACTATCAACCCATTTCTTTGCACATAGTCTGTCATTCAATGGGATTGTTGCATATGTTTGAATATTTTTTCCCCAGTTAAATTAAAAGAGCACTAAAAAATTGAGGTGATTACTAAAGAAACGTTTTTTTAAAAATAAGTTTGAATAAGTCACTTGAAAGACTTTTAAAAAATCCCTTTTAACAGTCCAGGTCACGTTTGTTTTTGAATGTTCAAAAAATAGTTTTTGAATTTTCGCGGGCAAATCTTATTGGTTCGGCAGATCGCCGGAAGTAATTCAGCCTGACTAGCGCCGTTGTCTGGTTGATGGAGGAATCAACACAGCAGCTAGCGATATATCATAACCTATATTATGATGCAAATGATCATAATGCCTAGAATGTCACTAAAAATGTGTCAAAATTCACTGAAAAGTGATTGCCAAAAATTTGAGGTTATCCTTGGAAACATCTCACTCTGTCGAACTCTGAAATGAAAGGGAAGGAAATGTTGAGTCAGGCCGAGGGTGGCGCTGGCTGTACTCTTAGGCCGAGAATTATTTGAATGCATGGAGAAAGTGTCAAAAATATGAAATTTGGTGCTTTTTATATTATAAAAACGGACTTTTGAAAATTTCTTTTTGCTTTAGAATTGAGTTTTAAGGCTTATAGACTGAAATTTCATCAAGTTTTTTTTTGTGAGGAACGAGAATAATGGAGAGAATTTTGCCGAAAATTTCACCGAACACTTTGCCTTGTGAATTTTGAAGATTTCAAGAGAATGAAACAGTTTTCTTGAAATTCCTGGTAAAATTTAAATAATGTTTTACTTGGTAAATTAAATTTGAGAGAATATTAAAAAATGATTCACTAAAATTTCGAAAAATAATGTAGAAAATTGTAAAGCAAAATTTTTCAATTCTGCACTTTTACAACATTTTACGAAAAATTCGTGTTAGTTTACGAAATATTGAGAAGTTTTGCAAAGATTTCACAAAATTTAAAATAAAATGTCGATTTCACAAAATTTAAGAAAAAATCGATTTTTACAGATTTCTAAGAAAAAATTTCAAATCTTTTTAAGAATGCGAGGTTTCAAGAGAATCAAAAACTTCTCTAGATAAAATTAAAGAAGATTTCAAAACGTTTCAAAAGATTTCCAAAATTGTCAGAAAAGTATGTGGAAGATTTTAAGACAATTTTTTAATTTTGCAAAATTACCAATTTTTTTAGCAAAAAGGCTAGTCATTTTAAAAAATATTGAGAAGTTTTGAAAAAACTTCAAAAATAATTTAAACGTTGGAATGATTTCAAGAAATTTAAAACAAGATGTAGATTTTTGAAGCTTTCGAAAAAAGATGCTTTTTAGTAATTTTGAAAGATTTCAAGAGAATAAAAGTTTTCTTTTAAAGATTTCAAAAGACTTCCAAAATTCTCGAAAAAGAATCTGGAAG
>JAABKJ010002081.1:0-28812 GCA_011634705.1 Andricus grossulariae
TGACTCAGGGGGCCTCAAAACGTCGACATTTGATTGAATCCGCGAAAGTCATTTTTCACATAAAAGCAATACCTTCTCATTGAGATGAGAATGTGATAAAAATTGTTTAAATAATTAGCAAATATCCTGAAAAAATATTGCTTTCAACATTCGTTAATTATGTCATTGATTCCAGAAAATAACTTTTCACAATTTTAAGGAGAAAAAATTATTTAACCGATTCAAAATTCTTTGAATAAATAATAATTGTTTGAACAATAAAAAATTATTTGAAAAATACTTCGAAACTCGTCACTTATCGATTAAGAAAACTTCATGTTGAAAAAATTCCGAAAAATACTGTCTTTAGCATGAATTTGATAGAAAACTGCTATTTTGCTTTTTTGTTAATTACAAAAGCCCGGGGGCACGGGTTAACGTCGAAACAATACATAAAAAATGACAGGTCTTTGCCGGAAAACGAAAAAATGCAGGGGGGAGGGGTCGATTACCAAAACTCAAAAGTCGAATTTTTACGGATATAAATTTTGACCACCCTAGTGTTGCAATTGTAGAATAGGAGCGTCACCTCAGTTTTGGCTGGCAATTCTTTTTCCGGCAACAAACTATCAGAATCTTTAATTAAACGACAAATAAAGGGATTTGAAAGGGCAAAATTTTAATATTATTGTTATTTTTGTTACTACGATGTCTCAAATATGGGTCTGTCACGATATGGGAATGGTCATATTTAACTCACCGTTTAGGTGCTTTTACACATTTTTACGGCCAGAAACACTGTAAATAATCAACATTGAATGGTATTTTAATGGGTGATGGACAACTTTGCACGTCGTAACTTTGCACGTGCCCAAAAGTGCTCCTGTGGACTTGGACGTGCATAGATATCACTTGTCCAACTTTGCACGTGCACAGATGTCACTTGCCCAACTGTGCACGTGCACAGATGTTTATATCCTTACGTAAGGGTTTATACGAGGGTGGTCTACATATAATTAATTGTTTGCAGTCAAAAGTATTCAATCCTGGTAAAATGGAGCGTACTAAATTTTCAAATGTTTGTTTAAAAATATTTTAAGGATTATTTTTATGAAAATATATTCATAACAAATTATTATTTAATATACGAATTCAAGGAATTTAGAGAATTCAAGGTATTCAGAGAATTCGATGAATTCAGAGAATTCGATGAATCTAGAGAATTCGATGAATTCAGAGAATTCGATGAATCTAGAGAATTCGATGAATTCAGAGAATTCAGAAAATTCAAGGAATTCCAGGAATTCAACGAATTCAAGGGATTCAGAGAATTCAATAAATTCAGAGAATTCAATAAATTCAGAGAATTCAAAAAATTCAGAGAATTCAATAAATTCAGAGAATTCGATAAATTCAGAGAATTCAATAAATTCAGAGAATTGAATAAATTCAGAGAATTCAATAAATGCAGAGAATTCAATAAATTCAGGGAATTCAAGGAATTCAGAGAATTCAATAAATTCAGAGAATTCAATAAATTCAGAGAATTCGATAAATTCAGAGAATTCAATAAATTCAGAGAATTCAATAAATTCAGGGAATTCAAGGAATTCAGGGAATTCAAGGAATTCAGAGAATTCAAGGAATTCAAGGAAATCAGAGAATTCGAGGCATTCAGCAAGTTCTAGGCATTCAGAAAATTCAAGGAACTCAGAGAATTTAAGGAATTCAGAGAATTCAAGGGATTCCGAGAATGCAAGGCATTAAGCAAATTCAAGGCATTCAGTGAAATAAAGGAATTCAAAGAACTCCAGTAATTAAGAGAATTATACAAATTCAGAGAATTCGAGGAATTCGGATAAATCAAAAAATTCAGATAAATCAAGGAATTCAGACAATTCAAGGAATTCAGACCATTCAAGGAATTCAGAGAATTTAAGGAATTTAGAGAATTCAGCGAATTTAAGGTCACTCGAGTTTATATTTACATTACATCAAATATATTATATCAAATCTATATCATATTTATTCATGTATCTCAAGCTGGTACTGCTTATTCAGATTCTGCAAAATAATGTACAAATTTTATTTTTCATGATTACTTCAATATTTGCTCCTTATTTTGCACTATTTTTTATTCTAATCTACCCTGAAAAAGCTATAATTTTAATAAATTTATATTATGACAATTCATAATAGGTATTGGCATTGGAGCATACGTATTTTCATTGTCTTGTTCTTATAATTATGAAAAAGTGCACATCCTATACAAAAATTGTTGTTATTATACATTTTATTGCAACTTGTGTTGTTTCTCCATAAATTTAATTTGTTTATTTTCAACTTTATTTTTTATGATTTGAACTTAAAATACGCATACTACTGTAAAGTGGTTTCAAGCAAATTTGTAGATATAATTTAGGCGAAAAAATTTGTTAAATAAAAATTTCTTGTAGCTTGTGTCGTTTTTCGAAAAAGTAAAATTTTAATTTTTGATGCATTTTTACAACAAGAGTTTTTAACAAATTTCTAGATCTTTTATGGTTGAACAACGTTTTTCTTTTCATTTTTTTTCGCCTCTTGTGTCGTTTTTCCAAAAATTTAATTTGCTTATTTTTATTATTATTTTTTTATGATTGAAAAAAAACTAACCGCCCTTTCTAAAAAATATAAATAATAAATTTGTACATCCTCTTTGAGTGAACAAGTTGGCCTATTTTTTTTTCTTTCCTTGTGTCGGCTTCCAAAACACTGAATTTTTTATTTTTAATGTTATTTTTTACGATTAAAACAAAAACTAAGCGTCCTATGGAAAAATTGTCGATGAAAAATTTGTACCTGTTTTTTGGATGAGCGACTTCTCTCTATTCATTTTTTCTCACAGCTTGTGTCGTTTGTCCAAAAATTTTATTATTTTATTTTTAATGTAGTTTTTCACGAATAAAGCAAAAATTACTCCTATCAAAAAGTGATTGAACACAAATTTGTAGATCATTTTTGGGTGCACGATTTTTGCATTTCTAAATTTTTTCATATTGCATAGTTTGACCGCAAAATGGAATTTTTAATTATTTTTTGTGCGATCAAAATTTGAATTTTCGATTTTTCGAAAAAATACAAAAAGTTCTTATGATAATCTTGTAGGGCTCCAAACAAAAAAAAAACGTTTTTCTCCTCCTGACTATTTTTCATATCTTGCGTTGTTCGGCTTGAATGTTAATTTTCGTTTGTTTTGTTGGATAAAATGTTTGTCTTTTTGTGTACTACTAATAACCATACATAGAATTTTTAAATGTTGGAAAAAATTGGTCTGAAAAGTTCTCAAAATGTGCTCACTTTTTTAATTTTTATCATAAATAGCTCGCTAACGAACTTGTGCTTTTTTTCAGGGCTTAAAGAAATGTGCCAAAGCTCAATACAATCTGATCATTTTTTCGAAAGTTACCGTGCCTATAGACAGACAGACAGACAGACTACAGGCACACTACAGACAGACTACAGACAGACAGTTACCTTGGTAAAAATAATTTTTTCTAGTTCAGGGGGTCTCAAAACGTGGAGATTTTAGGAAAACCGACTAAGTCAAATCTTACATAAAACGAATACCTTCTCATTAGGATGAGAATGTAAAAAAATCCGTTTCTGCTTTTTTTTTGCATACGAATAAATCTGGGGGTTGAGACCAAGAAAATTTAAAGAAAAAAAAATGTGTACACCCAAATAAATAAACCTTGATATTTCACTAACCAATGACTAAGGCAAATTCAACTAAGGCAATTCGTCGTTATACATGACCACTTAAACAACAGTAAAACTTTGATCAAAGTTATTGAAAATTTTTTCTCGACTTTACTTTTTGTTACATCATAGGAAAATACATAAAATAAATAAACGATTTTATAAAATCAAAGTCAACTCGTCGTTAGGACGTCCTTAAGACATCATACGTCTCCATGCCCACTGGGAGACTCAAAGAAGCTTAATAAGATAAAAGTATTAAAAAGTAAATTCAAAATAGTACATTGTGTATCGAGGGTGTAAAGAAGGCTATTTTTACGAGTCAAAATAGCCGTACGCCCTTGATACCCACAATACTGTACGTGCATGTGTAGCGGGCGTAAAGTTTTATATAGCGGGCGTAAAGTTTCATTTCGGTCCGGCGGCGGAGTGCACATGTGCGAACGTCACTAGGATGGAAGCGGCCATATTACGCCTACTTCACGTGCATGCAATGGCGCATTTTCAAGGGCGGTCGGACAAAAAGAGATTGTCATATATCTATAATAATTTGGAAGGAATAATTTCATGAAAATAATATTTAAAATATTTTTAAACTAACTTCAAAAATGTTAGTACGCTCCATTTCACCAGGTTTGAATAATTTTAACTGTTTAAAATTTATTATACGTAGACATGAAGGACCACCCTCACATAAGCCCTTACGTACGGGCATAAACGTGCACAGTTAGGCAAGTTCCATCTGTGCACGTGCACAGTTGGGCAAGTTCCATCTGTGAATTGCACAGTTGGGCAAAGGACATCTGTGCACGTGCACAGTTGGGCAAGTGATATCTGTGCACGTTCACAGTTAGGCAAGTGACATATGTGAAGGTGCACAGTTAGAAAAGTGACATCTGTGCACGGCCAAGTCCACAGGAGCCCATCTGCGCATTTGCAAAGTTGTCCAAGTGACAACTGTGCACATCTAAATTTCAACGTGCTCAGTTGGCACGTGCTCAGTTGGAACGTGCACAATTGTCCGTCTGACCAACGACGTGCACAGTTGTTCGTCTGGCCATCGACGTGCACAGTTGAGCACGTGCAAAGTTGCTACGTGCAAAGTTGGCCCCATCCCTATTTTAATAAATCAAAATGTATTCAGATATTTTTCTATGCTTTGTTGTAGATAGGCGACTCAAGAATCACGAGTAATGATTCATGGAAGCAGGAGGCACCCCTGAGACTAGTTACAGATATAATATTTGTTAAATCCCTACCCCTTTCCAACGTCTCGTGGGGGAGGGAAGGCACCCCTTTGACTCGTTACCAAAATGTTAGTGAAATTCCTAGCCCTTTCCAACGTCTCATGTGACAGCTGATATGCGTGAAACTCTCCTTTTTTGTCGACATAATAGCTCATATCGGCAAAAAAATCTAAATACATTTTAATTGATTGAAAGACCTTTCAATTTTAATTATTTACAGTGTTTCTGGCCGTACGGATGTTTAAGAGCACATAAACGGTGAGTTAAATATGATCATTCCGAATTCGTGACAGAACCATATTTGAGGCATCGTAGTAACAAAAATAACAATAATTTTAAGCTTTTACCTTGTCAAATCGCTTTATTTATCGTTCAATTAAAGATTCTAATAGTTAGTTGACGAAAAAAAAATTTTTTTTAGCCAACCCTACTAAAAAAAAGTCAGGAATCGTCAGAAAAAGAGTCAGGACTTTTGAACATTTCTAACCACTTTTGTTACGTTTTTCGACAGAAATCGTCAGGAAAAGTCAGAATTCATGAGAAAAGTTCAGAAATCGTCAGAGCTTGGGTTCGAATGATAATCCTTTTATTAGGGGTCCAAAAATAGAATGCCATAAAACCTCATCCCTTTTATATTTCTCTGGTTATTTATATTATTTATTTACATTTATTTATTCATATTTTATTTACTTATATTTAATTATTAATATTTATATATTGATTAAATGACTCTGGAAGTGAATCTGAAAATTTTGGCCGCTTTGACGTATCTCTTTCTCTTTACAAGATGCATTATATTTATCCTAATTTTAAATTTTGTAGGAAAATTTCTAGCTATCTGAAATCGTCGAACCCCGCAGATTCTGAATTTCTAACTTTTGAATCTGTAAATGTAACATTAAAAAAACAAATTTATTTCAATTTTTAATACTTTTGGGTTGGCCTACCTGCGGTCCTAGCCGATCAGCTACCTGATAGGATGTGAATTAGTATATCTTCAGAAACAGTTAGACTTGCCAAGACTAGTCAGGATATTCAGGAATCGTCAGAAATTTTGACCATTTGTGACGGATTCCTGACTTTTTTTAGTAGTGAAAATAGGGATGGCGCCACTATTCTGCAATCTAACCAAGGTTTATGTGAATTTCGCGCAAGAAAGAGTGTCAGCGATAAAATGACGGACAGATCATACCCGTCAGAATCGTGAAAGTCATTGAGTCACAGATGTGACTGTCATGAGTTTGGGCTTCCGATAAATTCACGCTGATCATAACCTTGACTTCCTTGGTCGTATTCTCAAGATCAGTGTTACTGTGGATTATACAAGACAGCAGTGTCACAGTGGGAGGAGCTCTTAAAGTAACATCCGGAGAAGAAGGAGAAAGAAGATAAACAATTGATCTTTTAACGTCTCATGCTGACTCATAAACCACAGTGACCACAGTCTACCGATTGATCTTACTACGGTACGATGTAATTGCAGCTCACAAAATATTTTTAAACCAGTGAATTTTCAAATAAAGTAAGTACCACAAAGTTGGTATACAAAGTCAATAACTGGGGAAATACTAGGAAATAACAGTCAATTTTTTTAATTCTTAGTAGTTCATTTTGAGATTCTTTAAAATTAGTGCAATTCGTATTGGTTCATAACTGTGTTTCAGATTGAGGATTAACGTGTCATTGTATGAGAACTTTTCGTATATCAAATATTAAATTTTAGAAAAAATATATGAACTTAAAATTATGTAGATGTATATTACAATTCGAATAAAATTTTGTATTTGACATAGAAAAAATGCTCACAGTAACTTTTTATTTCTCAAACTGAAACGCAGTGAAAAAATAGGTATATATATTTAACTCAGCTATGAATATGAAACATTAAAAACTTGGAACATTCATAATTGTACTTTCAATGATCGGAATTCAGTTAATGTGAGATGTGTGATTGAATAAAAAGTTGAACATTATAGTGTATAAGGTATTCAAAAATTAATTTTTTCAATTAAGGGCAGCCCATGCAGTGGCCTAGCCAGGATTTGATGAAGGGAGGGGTTCGAAAGGTTGAACAGAAAATACGTTACTACGTACAGGGAAAATTAAAAAATTAGACTAATTTAAAACGTAAATGTCACATTTATCATCCCTGCAGGAAAAATGTGTTTCAAATCATAAAAATTCTACATAATCACGCACATCCATTAAACTTTCCTAACATATTTTCAATTATCCATCAATTAAGACCACATTAGAGCTATCCGATTTTATATAAGAGCTCCCTTTGATTTCTGACCGATTAAAGAATAATCTAGAGCTTGAAACGAAAAACAGATTATTATATTATTCTTATTAACAAATTTATTGTTTAAATTGTAATTGATTATTGCAGTAAGTACAATATCAATACATAAATAGTACCGTAATCTGGGGCTAAGCGGCGCGTGTGGGGAAACCGGCTCAACCGCAACTTTATTTTATATATTTAATTATCTGTTTCTCTGAATAACAAATTGTAACGTAAGCGATAATTTTCTTTTTCACATGTTAAACTTTATTTTAAATCTAGTTTAGTGCAGATTTTTTAGTCATAATGAATGAAAAGTGCATTTGTATTTTTGGAAATTTTGTTAGGTTGTTTAAAAAAATATGGTGAAAAATTTGATTTGCAGAAGTATGTGAAAAATTGTGCATTGGATCGTATTTTCTAGCACCAGAACAAGACTTATGCAAATTTTCACATCAATTCAATTTTTTATTTTTCGTCCTACAGAATGACTTGTAAGAAAAATGGATACAACATTGAAAGAACGTAGTGTATACAGATACGGAATTTTTTGCCGTATTTTAATATTGTAGTACGGCATTTTTTAATTTTCTATTCCTTTAAAAAATACGCGTGTTAGTGACTGGTCACAGAAGAGTGATCTTGAGGATTCGTGATTCGAATCTGAAGTGCTGCCATCTGCTAGACAATTCGCCAATTAGTGACAAAGTGTATTATTATAGGAATAGTGAAATGATGAGCAATTCTTTAGTGTGTTTTTAGTGTGTAATGTTCTGGATTGTATGGCACTTTGTGTGTATTTATAACTTAATATTCCTCATTTTATGATAGAATAGTAAAATATTGAACTATTTTTCCAAAGTAGCAAAAAATATGATCGGAACAGAAAGTTCCTTAGTGACACCAAAATTTGCCGGACTAGAAACTTCAAATACGGCAAATTTGCCGGAGCTCAATACTCGACCTTGAAAGAAACATTGTGGGGTAAAGTCGCTCATACTTCAAGGGATGATAAACATACGTTTGTGAATTAAATGTATGTTAGTTCTTTATAGTACGAAAGAGAGTAATATAGAGAGATTGAGATATAGAGAGATTTGATTTAAATAATCAATATCTAATTTAAATTTCTTCTTGCTCTTCATTGTAAAAATTTGGGAAAAACGAGCCGCTTATCGCCCCAAAGTGGAAAATGACTGGGACTTAAAGTAGGCAACTTTTTGGTAAACACTCGCTGAACAAAATTTGCAAAGTATATTATAACAACTGCTTGTCTAGCATATTTAGTTTTTTTTCAACACAACGAAATATTTAAAATGTTCAAAAAAAAAAAAAGTTTTCTATTTCATTAGCATGAAGACTCAAAAAAATAGTATATTTTGAAAGTTATTTAAACAAATTTAAAATAATTAAATAATAAGATATTCAAACAATAAATAACTAATAATGGTTCAAATACTGTCCTGAGTATGAATTTTACATAAAAATGCTACTTTGCATTTTTTGAGACATTTTTCGTACACAATACAAGGGGTTTGGGCGGGAAAAAATTAAAAGTTATCGGGCGGAAATTATTCCTTGATCATTCCTTAAGAGGTGACTAAATTTTAATTTACAAGAAGTAAATAACAATGACTTCTTTTTTCATTTTTTTTTTAAACCAATATTTTCTCACATAAAAAATTTGGAAAAAATACGGAATTTATTTATCTGGAAGACGAACAAATTAGGGGGGGGGGGGGGGAAGGGGGTCAATCGCAAAAAATCGTAAGTCAAATTTGTACAGGCATAAATTAGGACTGAATGATTTTTTATGTGTTAATTAACGTGTTTTTATTTTTGATTATGGTATATTGTTTATGGGACTTATTTAAACCATATTTTTTTACAATGAAACTATTGCAGATAGAAAATTTGTGAGCAAATAATTGACTTCCTTGTTGGCCCTCGGTTATTCTCTATATATTTCAGATTTATTGGACAAGTATAAGTATGCGAAAAAATGATTGCTTATAACAATTTGTTGCTAAAAAATTAGTCTTTTTTTTATTCCGACAAAAACTTTTCTCAGAGCAGCACTGTTCCTTAGCATATTCACCAACTGAGAACTTATTGAAAATGTTACTTTTAAAAATATGATTTAAAAAAAAAATTGCAAAAAGAATCATTATTTATTGGCAACAAATTCTGTTTAAAAAATAATCATTGTTTAAACAATTGAAAATTAGTTAAAAAATACTTGGAAAGTTGTCATTTATCGAGTAAAGATAATTAATTTTGAAAAATAAAATACCGACTTTAGCATGAATTTTAGATAAAACAGTTATTTTTTATTTTTAGGCGTTTTCGGGGCACAAACAAGTACTTCTTTTCCATTTTTCCAAAAACCGAGATTTTCACATTAAAAACGCCATGTTATTTTCAATCGCCTGGGGCACAGGTTAATATTGATAGATTTGAAAAAATAGGGAATTTCTTTTTCCGAAAAACGAACAAATTGTGGGGATCGATCACTAAAAATCGAAAGTCGAATTTTTGGACAACCTTAATAAAGCACTTCTGCCGAAAAGAAAAACTTATAGTTATCTAGAATCATTTATTAAATAGCTAGCTACGACAATAATTATAAATTGTTAAATGTTTTATCGGAATTTTGTGTAATTAATAAAAAATTTTATATACTTACAGCGAAAAATTACATAAGAAAACTTTAAAACGCATCCTCAAATAAAAATATTTCCCATGATCATTTGTCTCAAAATTGTAATTGTGACAATGTTAATATTTATGTAATATTTTTCATCACGTAAAATCTTGATAAAAAATTAATATTAACTAGTATTCAGCAAAAATCTTTAGAGAAGATTTAATAGAAAATTTTTTTTTTTTCCCCCCACTAAAAAATGTTCATTTCATTCATTTAGATGTAAGTAGTTTAATCTCTAGTTTGATTTGACTTATCTCGAGAACTATTTATCGTTTGTAAAAATAATTATTGGTAAAAAATAAAACAATTTGAAAGTTCACATTAATTTATGAATAGTTATTTGAATTTCGTTGTGGTTTAAATTTTACTTCAACTGTGATGCTAAAATTAAAATTTAGTGTTTAATTAAAATTATAAATAATAAAATTTCAACAGCTTTACCCTTCCGTACGGGGTTTTGACAAATGAAAATGAAACTTCCTTTAGGAATAACGGCTTCACGTGATGGAAAGAATTCGCAACCTCGAATCCGCTGTTTGACATAGATGAGATACAGACTTGGAAATAAATAAACAGGTCTCGCTGGTAACAGTTTCAAGCGTGTAAATACAAAAATGCGCTGATTAAAAATTCATTACACACAAACGTTTCGGTGAATTAAAATTTACCTGTTTGGTCGTTGCACTAAAATCACACCGCCAAATGTCGCGTTTCAAAAAGGTTTGCAAGAAGTATCTCCGACGAGACCTTATCCGTACATAAATGTAGAAACCGATGATCATTCTGAAATGGTGGTACAAAAGACTCACTTCCCCACCATTTCTGGAATACCTGCGTAATGCTGTCGAATCTAAACGCCTTCATTATTTTTTACAGTTTCTTAGAATTTCTTACAGGAACATCGACAGTATTTTGCTTTGCGCGAAATATTGACACCCCCTATCCCCACCACACTTTTTTAGGTTCCCAAAAAAAGTGAATGTGTGTTTTTTTTTTAAATATTTACAGGTGCCGCCCACCCCCTAAAGTTTCCCATAAGAATAACATGGGAAGCAATATATTTTTGTACATTCCGTCCAAAACATGAAAATGTGTAATAAAGTATAGGACTACTTTCATGATCTCATGAAAACTCTTCAAGGAATACGAGTCCATCATTAATTTCTTCTTTCATCCCCCTGAGCCCCTTTCAAGGTTCCCCAAAAACAACCCCATGAAAGTGCTTTAAGGATTTTTTGGAATCATTCCCTCAACGATTACTTTTTTTATATTTTTTATACATAGATCCTAATGAAAAAATAAATTACAATATTTTATTCATTTCCTAAGTAATTTTTAATTGTTTAAACAATTGTGGTTTATTGGAACAATTTTATTTTTATAGAATATCCAGAGTGAAGGATATTTCATTAATACTTTGGTATATTTAATGAACTTGGAGCGGGTATTTTTTTCTTTAAATAGTTTGTTTATGGTTTAAACCATTTATACCTGAAAAATCGTACTTTTTTGCTAGTTGCTCAACAAGTATCAAAATTTTAGCCTAAATTTAACTTTTTCCCAGATACCTCCTGTTGTTCAAACAAAATTTATTATTTTCTAATATCGTGAATTACTGGTATTTTTTAAATGCCTTGTCTAATGTTATGAATGTGGAGAATGAATTATTTAATTTTGATTGTATGTTTACTGTTTAAACAATTTATAATTGTTTAAATGCAACTTTTAACAGGACAAAGGTATAGAAACGTTTTTTTGTTATTCTTTTGATAAGTTCCATTATTTTCTCTTAATTCTTAGATTTTTTAACCTACTGCTAATTGCTGAAACCATTTTCATTAGCCTAAAACATTATTGTGTTATAATATCGCAAATTAGTGATATTTTCTGAAGATTACGGTCTAATTAATAAATTTAAACACCTATTTCTGAACGAATTCGTTATTTTTAATTATTTGTATGTACTCTCTCAATCTGAATCAGTAATAAGTATACCGCTAATTCAAATCAGCGTAAATACGCTGGCAAATCAGCGATATTTAGCTGTTAATCAGTGACATTTTACTGATCAGCAGCTAAATTTTGGTGCTTCAGTATGTAAAAATTTGCTTTTAAAGTAATACCCAGATACCATCATTACTTTTAAAACAAATTTAAACATACATGAAAACAATTAAAAATAACAAATGTGTTCAGAAATACATAGATGTTCACATTTATTTATTAAGCCATAGTATTAAAAAAATAACACTTGTTGGTTATATTATACCATAATAACGTTTCTAAACAAATAAAAGTGATATAAAACATTAGCAGTAGGTTACAAAATCTAAGAGTTAGGAAAAAGTAATGGAACTCATTGAAAGAATAGGAAAAAAAATGTTTCTCTACGTCTTTTCTAACAAAAGGGGTAAAAATAACCAAAAATGTTGTGTATACTTGATGCTAAGCAATTTTTTCGAACACAAAGTTGTTCTTGAAGTTCGAACAAAATATTCATGCATGTTTTAAACAAAATGAAAAATGACTGTTTTTGATTACAGGCTTAATCAGAAGTGAAGAAATTAATATAAAGTTGTGTTAAATTGATTCACACAATGGATTCGATTGAGATTTTATGCATAGTTGCTGCAATTTGCCTTTTTCTCTACTACTATAGTACGTCAAATCATGATTTCTGGAAAAATAAGGGAGTCCGAGGTCCAAAGCCTCTACCTTTCATAGGAAATTTTAAGGATCTCATGTTAACTCGATTATCGCAAGGAGATTTTTCTAAAAAATATTACGATGAATTCAAGGACGAACCTATGGTTGGAATTTATGCTATAAATAATATACCAATGCTGATCCTAAATGATCCGGATTTAATAAAAGAAGTATTAATCAAAGATTTTAATAGTTTTACTGATCGAGGAATGTCAGTTCATGAAAAGATAGATCCACTTTCTCAACATCTAGTATTCCTTGAAGCAGAAAGGTGGAGACCACTTCGAAGAAAACTTTCACCTGTTTTTACATCTGGAAAATTGAAAGAAATGTTTTATTTACTAGAGGAAAGCTCACATCATTTGGATAAATATCTGGAAAAATTAGTGCCCATCAATGAACCAATTGAGTGTCGTCAACTTACCTCAAAATTTACGATGAACGTGATAGGTTCCTGTGCATTTGGAATAAACGTAAATGCTTTTTCGGATGAACACAATGAATTACTTGAAATGGGGAAAAAGTTGTTTGATACAAGTGTTTTGCGAGCAATTAGATTCATAATTAAAGCTCAAGCACCATGGTTATTTCAATTTATGGCACTTTTCTGTCAGACCCAGGAGTTAGAAACGGCCGAATTTTTCCAGAAATTAGTTACCGATACAATGAATTTTAGAAAGGAAAATAATGTCAAAAGACACGATTTTCTGGATTTATTGCGATTTATAAAGGAAAATCCGGACAAGCTGGATGATATAGGTAAATTATCATATATATTAGTTATTTTATACAGTGAATCCTAGAAAAATATTTTAATTGCAAATGTTTCTCTGAAGGTAATACAAACATTTTGTTGCAGAATTAACAGATAGTCTTCTAACAGCTCAGGCATTTGTTTTTTTTGTGGCTGGATTTGAAACTTCGTCAACAACAATGACTCATGCTTTGTATGAACTTGCACAAAGCACTATAATTCAAGATAAACTTCGTCAAGAAATTAAAGAAGAATTAAAAAGATCTGGGGGAAAATTGACATACGATGGCGTGAAAAGTATGGAATATTTGCACAAGGTCTTCCAAGGTAAGTCAGTTTTTAAAATCCCTCCGATGTTATTTATGATTGCTTTTGTTTTCCGAGACGATCGGACGTGCATAGAGAAAACAGTTTAAATTATTTACCAAGAGTTTAATTCAGTTACTTAAATTCTGAACCTACTCTTTAATGCGCCTATTTGATTACAATAAAATTGATTTTTGATATCAATAGAAGCAATTGTTATTTATAGAAACTCTTAGAAAGTATCCAGCAGCAACAATGCTGAGGAGAAGTGCTTCGAACAAATATACATTTTCTGGAACCAAAGTGACAATTCCGAAAGGTACAAAAATTTGGATTCCCATTTATGCAATTCAGCGTGATCCAAATTATTATCCAGATCCAGAGGTCTTTGATCCTGAGAGATTTGATGATGATGCTGTAAAATCGAGACACCCTATGGTGTATCTACCCTTTGGAGATGGTCCAAGAAATTGCATAGGTAAAATTTACTTCTTTTATTTTGTATGAGTATCACAGATCATCAAAATATTTTTAAATCTCTAAAATATTAGGCATTTTATGAAGCACAGAAATTTCAGGAAATTGAGTATTTTTATTCGCATCACACTAAATCTGAATGTGTCGTTTTTGCTGCAACGGTATTCAATTGATACGAAACTCTGTATCAGTATAAAGAAACAAAAGATTGTTACATTTTTTAATCATTTTGTTGGAAATCAAATTGGTACTCGTACCTTCAGATTTAGTGTAACATAAAAGAGAAAAGTGTAGTTTCGCCACTTTTTATATTACAAAAAACAAATTTCTACGTTTCTTTCTTCTAATTTCGATTCAACGACTGGAAGCTCCTATGATTTTTGATAACTTAAAGTCGATTTGTGTTCTCTTTGTACAGTAAATCCCGGAGATGTTATTTATCTGAAGTTGGATAAAAACGCTGCAAACAATTGAAAACTACAATTATCCGAAGTCAGATAATTTTTATCACAAGGCAGATGAAAATTGTCCGTCGTTGGATAATTGTAGTTGTCAAATAATTGCAACGTTTTTATCCAACTTCAGATAAATAACATCCCTGGGATTTACTGTGTAAGTATCTTTCTTCCGAATTATAAAAGAGCTCTTATAGCATGATTAATTTTGTCTACTTGCAGGTGAAAGATTTGCTGTATTCCAAACTAAGGTTGGTCTTATTAAAATAATCAAAAATTTCAAAGTGGACGTCTGTGATAAAACCCCAATTCCTTACATAAATAATCCAAGAGCTATGGTTCTCTCATCAATCGGTGGCATGTATTTGAAATTCTCGAAAGTATCATATTAATTGTCTGTTTAAATCATAGTATACCGTTTTATAATAATTTTGATATGTTAATTTACTCTGTATATATTTTTGCAAAAAAAATCTACGTAGAAAAATATACGATAATACTGAATAAAGCAAACTTAACAAAAATATTTACTTTTCTCGTATCAAATGTGCAACTATAAACAAATATTGTAAATATGTAGGACTATGCATTTAATGTGAATCTAAATATGTATTAAAATTATTTTCATCATTATATTATAATTTATATTTTAATAAAGAAGCTTCATTTATACAATAACTATTTTATGATTTTCTTATTCCTTACATATTTTTACTTTACCTACCTTGCTTTCAATTATATGTGTAAAATTATTATCGAAATTACACACTATTTTTGTATAATATTAATAATGCAGCAATAAAACTATTTTAGTTAATTCCTTCTTTCTCAGGGCTTCATAAAAACCCCTTATAATCTCGTACTAGCATCTGTCCGTCTATCCTCGTCTAAAAAAACTATTCGAGCCATGATACTGAAGTTTTGTATTCGGCCCATAATGTGACCACTGCAGAGAGTAAAAAAATACTGAGAAACTTAGGACAAATCTGCTTCCTATTTAAATACCAAATTTCAAATAACTAATCATTTGGGGAGACAGGGGAAGAGGATAGATGAATTGAGAGATGCAAAAGATTCCTATGCTGGAAGATTTTATTAGTTTTAGTTTTTTCCAAGATGGCTCAAAGTGAAGCTCCTGGCATGTAGAATTGAGTTAAAAAAATAAAATCTACTGTAGTTGTTTCTTTTTTTCATATCAGTGGTTGAAAGGTATGAAAAATAAGAGAAAGGTGGAAAATTTGGTCCGTTTCTTATCTCGTCTAAAAACACTATTCAAGCTACGACCAGGAAGTTTTTTATTCGCCCCGTAAAGCAGGGAGCGTAGAAAAATACTCGAAACCTTAGGGGAAATCTGCCTCCTATTTGAATTTTCCCCTTTCTTGTTAGTCCGAATTTTGTCGACGATGGCTAAAACTGAAGCTTTTGGCATGTAGAATTGAGATAAAAAATAAAATTTGCTTTTACATTTTTTTATATTAGTGGTTCAATGAAAATAAAATATGAAAAATTACTTTTTTTAAATTTAAGCCTACGTCTACAAAACCCTTACTTGAGGTTGCTTGCCGACCTCTTATTGAACTGAATTTTTAAATCCTCTCGAAAAATTCTCTGCTTTGATGTCGCACATATCAGTGAATTTTAATATTTTCTTCCTGTAGTTGTTCTTTCGTGCATCATGTACTTTCACTCGAATTAAATGCTGAATGATGAAATAAAAAAATACTTTTTTGACCATCTGATTAGAATAGAAGTTTTACCTGACAATCATGTAAGCATTGTGTAAAAGTGCAGTAAAATGGCGTGTGTAAAATGTAGGGCACCACAACTGCGATATAGAACACAATACGTTACAAAACCCAATTGAGAGAGTCTGTGCCTCTGAGTTTGGAGATATAATTAAGAATTTAAAACATGGTAAGGCTGCTAGTATAGACAGTATTAACGCTGAAATGCTTGAATACGCTGGCGACCACATACCACACAGGTTGTGCTAATTGATAAATTTATGTATCGAGGTGGGAGAAGTTCCAGATAAGTGGAAAAAAGCGATTATCGTACCAATATACAAAGAAAAGGGAGATAAAAGCAACTGCAATAATTACAGATGTATCAGCTTATTAATTACCGTAAGTGAAACATATTCAAAAATACTTCTTTGTAGGGTAATAAAAATAACAGAAGAAAAGATATGGGAAGTCTAAAGTGGATTTATGCCAGGAAGGTCATGTACAGATCATATACTTAGCTTAAGACAGATCACAGAAAAATGTTTGAGAGTAAAGAAAAAAGTTTTCTGTGCATTTGTTGACCTAGAAAAAGCATTTGACAAGGTGGATAGAAGTAAACTTTGAAAACTCCTAAAAAAAATACGGAGTCAATGGATGGCTCCTACAAACAGTAAAAACAATATATGCTGGTAGCAAAGCGAGTGTAAGGGTAAATGGGAAACTGAGTGACTGCTTTGGTATTATGCAAGGTGTTAGGCAAGGATGCGTTATGTCCTCATGGCTATTTATTATGTTCATGTACAAGTGTCTAAGAATCGCCCTCTTCGACGAAGAAGGAAAGTTTGAAGGAAAGTGTGAGAAAACAATATGCAATATTATCCTAAACGATCAGAGAATAGAACAAGTTGATGAGGCCTGGACCTACCAAGAAAAGGATAAGAGTAAGATTAACGCGATTAAGATGAAATTCCTGAGCATGATGTACGGTGAAACGCTTATGGACAATTGAGTAATGAGATAATCCTCAAAGAATGTGGTATAGAGGAAACACTAGTTTACATATGCAAAAGAAATTCGTTAAGATGGTTTGGGCAAGTTGAGAAAATGAAAGATGAACGACTGACGAAACAAGTGTATCAAGGTAAAGTAAATAGCATTGTTCCTAGAGGCAGACCGCGGAAAGACTAGTCAGAATGTGTAAAATGAGAGCCTAATTCGAAGGGACATAAGTAGCCATAGAAAAAAAGAGCTTGGATGAAAAAATGCATGAACGAGAAGAAAGCGTGAGAGGGGTGCCAAGACAGGAAAGTGTGGCGGCAAATAGTTTATAAGAAACGCATGAAGAAGAGTTACAGTGGAGTGAATGACGCCTAGAACAAAAGACCTTGGATTCCATACTGCAGTTATACTTCAGCCATACTATAGCCATACTATATATACTATATTCAGTCATAGCTATATTATTTCAATATACTCAAAGTATAGGATTGTCTTATTTACCATACATATTTTGTATATTGGAAAATCAATGATTGATCACTCCCATACTTATGATTTTTACTCGGGTGTATAGAGAGTGCAAGAGAAAAGGTGGTATCTGGTTGGTGGAGTGGAAAGTATGGTATTTGGGAGGTAGAAGGTAAAGGGTGATATCTCCATTCCTGACACCGCGTTAACGATATCTTTTTATAATTTAATGATTATAAAAAAACAACCCCCTATTATTGCAGGAGCAAGATTTGCAGTCTATCAAACGAAAGTTCGTCTGATTAAAATACCAAAGAATTATAAAGTTTAAGTATGTGAGAAAACTGCTATCCCTGATGTCAATAATCCATATGCAATCCTTCTTCAACCTGTAGAAGGGATACATGTGAAATTTTAAAAATGGTCTTAAATCATTTTCATGAAACGTGATCTGATAATAGACTCATTAATGAATTTTTGGTTGTCAAGATTAAAGCACGATTGTATGTACAGGGAGACAATTGGCAAATTATTTTTTGACTGGTTCTATTTGTTGCTAAATTATCGATTATAACTATATTCAAGTAACTTTATAAAAGACATATTATTATGATTCGACTTTAAAATAAGCATTTCTCATCTACAAACAAACTTAATATTTACCATAAACAAAATCAATCATCAAATACTACATTGTGCGGATAACTAGGAAGGCATTTGGAACCATGCTTGATGCATTAATCAGTAGGAAACATACAATATCAAAAGTATTAATTTTTTAAAACTAAATTCTAAGATTCATTGCGTAAACTCTGACATTTTTAATGAAAAGAAGCTTGTAAATATTTGCAGGTTTTACTACTTTTACTTTTCTTCAATTCATACCTACTGAAGTCACCATTTTAGTTAATTTTTAATAGATTTCAAGCGCATATTTTTAAAAGTACCTATGTAGAGTTGAGCAGAACCACGAAGTAGAGTTTTGCTTCAAAAGGACCGTAGCGATAGAGGTCATATTCGCTATGCATATTATGCTATGGACATCTGAAGATCGACACCAGGTGGAGAAGTCTTTTCCAGATGATCCAACACATTTCTGGTGAAACCTATAATCTAATAGGGCATCCTCAGGGATTGGTAACAATTCTGACAGGAAACTGACAAAATTCGAAAAGCTCACTGATTTATAGTGGCAGCAAAAAACTTTAATTTTCTTAAGGAGTCCTCTTTATCATATATGACCCTTAATTTCTTCAATAAGCGACATAAAGAAATGACTAGAAATAGGGTTTCATCAGATGAATAAAATCAACAGTATCAGCATAAACAATGAGTCTTGAATTTCTGCGCCGCCAAAGTCGACGTCTAATTCGCTTGGTTCTCAGATATTTTTTAGGATACCAACGAATAAGAAATCCTGTTTTTTTTTTATTTTAGCCCGTCTTTATATTTACCGGGTGAAACCACGCCTTAAAGTATTGGATGAAAACACGAAAATTAATAATTGAAATAATATGCTTTCTTGCATTGTACAAAAGCTTGATATAAATTTTATTTACAAGACACATTGGAGCAACACTCGTTTCAAAAAATGTGAAGTCCACAAGAAATTGGCAAAAATGCAGCAAATCACATTTGCGGCGAGTCACAATTGCGGCAAGTTACATTGCGGTAAGTCACATTGCAGCATCTCTCAATCGGGCAAAGTATGGAGTCCACAAAATATTATCAGAAAGTAGTGAGGTGACTTAAATTATTTCTGGGACCAATCACAGTAGTGCCTTCCCCCCTCCTCCCGCGGGACGTTGGAAAGGAATAGGGACGTAAACTATACTCGAGGTCCCATAGAAGCCGGTACGGTTTTGTAATTCGTAGAACTGCTGGCCCACGCAGTTTCCCAGCGGGCAGGACGAGAGACGGTTGCGATTCTCGCCTTGCAAGGGCCGCAGTGCACGAGTACTCCGTCGAGTATATTGTGCAATATTATGCATTCGAATTGGAACCAGTTCAGACGGCCCTGACTGTTTACGTTTCGAGGGTACCGATTTAGTAACAAGGCCAGTGCGAGGAAACCCCCGAAACTGTTGTTATATGGGACTTGGAGTGTACATTGTTTTTGTGCTTATCATAGAGATGTCTTCCCGCTTTTTTTCCAATTTTTCTGAACTTCAAATTTTTACTACTGAGAGATTTTTACTAATGAGAGATAAATACACAGCTATACAAGATAATGAAGTTGAAATGTAACTGAGTTTCATTTTTGCAATAAATTAAGTGAGTCACTTAATTTTAATTAGAAATGAAACATAAGTGCAGTGTCTCCTATCTGATATACGAGTAATATAATGGTTAGCTGGCAGGTATGTTGAGTTTAGAATGATTTTCATTAATGCGCTCTGAAATTCAATTTGTGCCAGCAGAAAGTCGTAAGCGAAATGTGATGCAGCGATGCAGAAACACTTAGATGCATGCATTGACAGAAAGCCAACAAACTTTTTGTCTTAAATTAACCTATAAAGTCGAGTATAAAGTCCATTTTACGTGCATAAAGCGGTTGACTTTCAACCAAGCGCGTCACTTAAAGTCATTTTATAATCATCAGTTAACTTTCAACTGGCTAATGATTCTTTTGGTTACATCTGGAAGTCAACCGTCTTTTTTTTACAGAAATTCAGATTCTTGTATTACTGTGTAAGTTCTGGTGCAAGCACTGCTTTGCCGATTTTGATGTATCAAGTGAATATTATCATGAACGTTATGATCTATATTGGGAATTATTAAAATAAGAATGCAACAAATGACAAAGAAAGCGACATTTTCTTTGCATACTAATACTTACGATACCATCCTAATGGTCTTAGTATCAACGCATATGGCTTGGATAAAGAAGAAGAAGCCACCAGTATCGCACAGTGCCACCCACAATAGGCCTCTCTCGGATGGAAGCCATGTTTCAGTTGGGAGTGGCAATAGGACCGAACCGAGGCGATGACGAGGCAATGGACCCGGACAAACGCGAGAGCATCGATTCAAATGGTCGGACCAACTCAGGAGGGATATCTTCACCTGTTGGCAAAGAAGCTCATTGGCGCGAAGAGGATTCATGCAGACGTTACATGACCGTTGGGTCAATATGCACTCGGAATCTGCTCATAAAACGCCATATTATTTGAGAGATTAGGTATCCTTTTTGCGGAAAAACGGATATGAAGCTTTTTGTCAGCAAGAAGAAGAGCAACGTAGAAGTAACGATACTTCAGTATACCTGAGTAAGATTCGCGAGCGTATCGCACAGCTTCAGTTTAAAACTGATACGGCTAGACAGCATGCATCAAATGTTCAGTGCGTGATTAGCCACATAACATCAAATCAAAAATTCACCCCAAAACTTAAGGCACTTCTCGAAACTTAAGGAAAGCACATCACACGCTGAACAAGTGTAAACTGTTGACCATTAAGCAGCACTGGACGCAAAAAATAAGATCTCTTTCAACAGCGAAACAGCGTCAGGAACGGCGAGTAAAGTGGATTCAGAAAAAATTTCACCTTTTCTACCCATCATTCTCGTCTGTTCAATAAAAAGTCACGTGCCGTTAAAAATCCGCCTAGTCGAGAAGAGATTCAAGACTTCTGGGAGCAAGTATATGGAGATACTTATCAGCTAAATGAGGACGCTTCAGATATACCACTCTTTCGTAACTTTTGCCATATATAAAGGTTGCAAGGTCCCGAAGAAGAATGACCACTAATTACTAATGAAAAAGTGAAGAAAGTTATCGCTAGAAATAAAAACTTTTTAGCGTCAGGGGCAGATAAAATCAAAAACTTTTGGTGTAAGAAGTTCACTTCTACGCACCAACATCTAGATTGTATATTTGCTACTTTCTTAAACGGAGAACAACCCATCTCGCAGTTGCTATTGGATGGACGCATGGTACTGATCCCTAGGATCGGAGATTTGTTAAGACAAAAACTACAGGCCCATAGCTTGTTTAAACATCAGCTACAAGCTATTCGCTGGCATCTTCAAAGAGAGTATATTAACATCTATCGAGCCGGTATGGAGTGCAGTGGTTGTACAACGTGGACGCAAGAGAGGGCTGGTAAGTTGCAGGGAAAACCTGTTAATAGACAGGTATATTATCCAGGACTCGATCAGGTATCGACGCAATCTGTCCATGGCTTGGATTGACTGCCGTAAGGCATTCGATAACACGAACCAGTAGCTACTTATTAAGCTCCTTGAGTGCCTGGAGGTGCATCCAAAAATAGTGAGATGCATAAGAGAGCTTATGCTTTTGTGGCGTACAAGATTTTTTATAACATCTGACAAAAGAAAAATGACTACCAGGTACATCACATATGAGAGGGGGTCCTTTCATGGAGACTCCCTGAGTCCGATCCTTTTTTTCATCTCCCTCTTGCCTAGATCTATTGTGCTTTGCGGCAAAAGCTCTGGATACATATGTGACACGCCAAACAGAAGAGAATATAAGATCAACCACCTTTTATGCATGGACAACCTTAAAATCTTTGCTTCTTCAAAAGAGGACCTTAACATCCTTGTGGCGGCGGTAAATAGGTACTCTAAAGCGATTGGCATTAGCTTTGGACTGGAGAAGTGTGCCTGCGTTCACCTACACCAAGGAAGATTAGAAACTACATCATTGCGTGACGATCAGGATGATCAACTCATAGGCGGAAATACCATTCAACATCTTGGTAATGGAGCAACATATGCATATCTTGGAATACCGCAAGCGGAAACCCAATTGGTGCTAGTGTTAAAAACGCTTCTCGCAAAAAAGGTATCGCCAAATTCTCAGAAAAATTTGGGCTTCCGAATTATCTGGGAAGAATAAAATCCAGGCGACCAATATGCTGGCCATTCCTATACTGCTCTACACGTTTGGTGCAGTCAAATGAAACGTCGATGAGTTGAAGCAACTAGACCGAAGCACATGCAAGATTATGTCAATCCATTGAAGTCATCATTCTAGATCCTCCGTAACTCGAATGTACCTCCCTGGAGATAAATACACAACAAATAGCAGCACCTGTAGCGCACCCCGCAGATGCGGTGGAAGAGGATACGCCCGTGACATGAGATGCTATGGACGAGCGGGGGCCGGATCCGAGGGATGTGGCAGGGCGACTGTCTCATGTTCGACAGACGTTAGGCTTGCAGCCACCGGAGCCTGCCCCTGCTCCTGCTGAACTCATTGAAGAGCTCAATGAGGAAAGCCTGCATCTTATAGTATGCTTCACTGATGCCATCCTAGAGTTCGCAGATCAAGAACCATCAATAAGAAACGGTCTGCCAAAATTCACAGTCAACAAGGACCTTCTCCGGTTAGTTGGCGGTTAGAAAAGCGAGATACTGATTCGGTGCTTTCAGCAGGATGTGACCTTGCTGCATGTGCAGACTCTTGCATATTGCGCTGCGCTCACGTGTGCCAGGATGATGAGCATAAAACTCAGAGTCTGGGCTACTAACAACTATGCCTCAAGAAAGGTGTCAGATCCTCCATGGAAGTTTCGATTTTAAGGCGAGATTAGTACAATAAGAGCAAAACTGGGACGGTTTTAGCAATTTCGAAAGGGCAATCGGTCTCAGAGACTGAGTCGCCATGTGGATCGTCATGTGATTCTTCATCCACATAATATAAGTTCAAGAACATCTACGAACCTAAACGAAGTGAATGAATATCTTAAATAGAGGCTCATGGCCCTGTCAGCGCGACTGCGACGATCCTCTGTAAGTGACTCCGAAGAATAAAAAGGTTGCTGTCGAGACTCCCGTGGTTGCAAGGACCAAGTCACAATTGAAGGTATGTATGTATTGCATGCAAAACACCACCAACAAAATTTTCACTTAGTCTACATTGACTACCAATAGGCGTTTCCCTCAATAACCCACGATTATTTACTTGAGGTCCTTAAGATATATAAGATCTGTCCTGACGTCATACATTTTCTGGATCACGCTCTGCACACGTGGTGCGGAAGTGTTAAATGTTTTAGTCGTCGGGTGATGAGGGATACCCGGTCCTTGCCCATTCAACGAGGAATCTTCCAAGGTGATTCGTTCAGCGCACTATAGTTTTAAATAAATAAATTTGCATTGAACCCACTAAGTTGGTCACTACACACCACGTCCTATGGGTTCAAAATTGATGCGAGAGTGGCTGAGTCTCAACTTACTCACCTTTTGGACATGGGCGACATAAAGGTTTATGCAAGCTCAGAGTCGAAACTGAACAGCCTACTGAACATCTTGCTGCAGTTCTCCTAGGACGTCAGGATATATCTGGGTCCGCTCTATTCTACAATTAAAAAGGCGCTTGAGATTGCTTTTTCGGGTCGCCTTAGTCTGATTCTGGCGTCTGGCGTCAGTGCGAAGAACAGCACAAAGACAATTAACATATTCGATGTGCGTACAAATCTTGGAAAGCTAGGAGCTTGAAATTCGCTACATCTAATGCAGGAGGCATTATTACTGAAAACGTGTTGCATCGACCTCAGTTTTCTGGGCGTGAAAAGTGATAGCGGCTTAAATCGCCTTCTATGGTCATCCCGCGTACACGGCAGATGACAGTGATAATCACATTTTTTATTTTTGACCTTTTTACATTCTCATCACAGAAGGTATTAGATTTGTGTAAAATTTTCCCCAACCCCTACCCCGTTTTTGTCAAATGTCCACGTTTGGAGACATTCTGAACCCAAAAAACAGGTTTTCGCAAATGTGTCTAACTGTGTGTATGTATGTACATTTTTAATCTGTCAGCACGATAACTTCTGAAAGAATTGACATATTGGACTTGGCTTTGGCATACTCCTCTAGTGTCTAAAATGAAGCTAAAATGCGTTAGCCAGCCATTTTGGATAAAAATTCAAAAAGTGACCGCATTTTAAATATGTTTGAGACCACTTTTTTATGATTTAAAAATTCTATGTACGGATGTTTATATTACTCAAAAAGCCAAAAAACGCACGATATGAAATGAAGTCAAGAGAAAAAAAACGTTGCTTCTTGAACATCCTACAATACTGTCATAACAACTTTTTGAATTTCTGAAAAATTAAAAAATCAAATTTTGATCGCACGAAAAAATAATGAAAAATAAAGAATTCCATTTTGCGGTAAAACTATGCACGATACGTAAAAAGATGAATAGACAAAAATTGTGCATTCAAAAAATATCTACAAATTTGTTAGAAATCACTTTTTGATAGGAAACATAAATTTATCATCACGAGACACGTGATGAGAATTTGTTCGTTAAAGCCGAAGGAGCTTTAACGAAAGAGAATTCACAATCACCAAATTACAGTTGTCGATGCTTGAAGCTTTAATTTTGAAAGGTCTGTGCATAAACGTGAGGGAAATACAAAGACAGAATGCGTAGCGCGATGTTAATATATTATCGAGCGCGAAGCACGAGAAACAACAGTCGTGCGCCCTAGGCGCGTTCAAACATGCGAGCCGCGTGCATAGCACGCGATGAGAATGTGCCGCGCAGCGAGCACATTTTTTTGTAAATATGGTCCTGTGCGTGTGTAAAGTTGTATTTTGCTCTCGCCATCTAATGTAAATAAAATTAATATTTTGAATAGTTCGTCTCAGTCGTTAACACTGGGACTAGTGTTTGTAAGAAAGATGGATTCCTATAAATGGGCTCTCCAGTATGAATGTTGGATATCTATAGGGCTCTCCAGTATGAATGTTGGATCCCTATAAACGGACTCTCCGGGATGAATGCCGGAACCCTATAAACGGGCTCTCCAGGATGAATGTTGGATCCCTATAGGTTTCTACAATGTGATAGTTTATTTAATTTAATTGAGTATCACGCAAGATTCAACAGGAAAACTTGCTTAGAACTACCAGAAAAGGAGCATACCCGATAGTGGTGCACTCTATGATAATCTTTATTAACCCGTAGAAGGCACACTGGAGCGAATTCGCACCAACGACAATTTCAATATTGTAGAATTCAAAGGGAATTGAATTCAAGGTATTTTCCCCATTACGGTAAATATGCCCGACATCTACTGCGTCAGGTAGCTAGCGAACGCGGGCCAGTTGCGTCCTTTCTTCCAAGAGAATCTCATAAGAAGTTCGATTTGGTGCGGTAACTTCGTTCTAGGAAAAATTTGATAAAAGTGGTTTTCTCAGTGTGGGAGTTCTACTTTTTGCATACGTAAGTAGAAATTACATAAATAATTCCTTATTTCTATTTTAAACACTATACAAATTTATTGTAAAGTTATGAATGTAAGTAAATGTTTTCGTCTGAAAATATTAAAATGAAATATTGTTCCTATTAAAGCTTAGAATCTCACCATTAATTTTCATTACCTTTGACTTAGTTCTGTTGCGTAATTAAAAAATAGCATCACAAAGTAAAAAAAAATTATTTGATCAAAATCTTCCTTTCAAAAATTGAAGTTTACAAAAAATGATAAAATTATTTTCGAAATATAATATCACTATTCGATTGTGCATAAAATTTCACATGGGAAGGCATATCCACTTTTCAAATTACCTATAATTTTCATGATGATAACGAACTTCAAAAACGGAAAATCCCGATTCGTACAATTGTGCCTGTAGAGAACGCGTGAAAGAAGTGTGTCTTCCACGGGTTAACCAAGGTTCACTTTTTAATAAAACTAAGTTTCGTTTACTAAGTTAGTATAGTTGAATCAACGGTATGCCTATAATTCTGTTAACCCGAAATTCTTGCCCTTTCAAATCGATTTAATTTACTAGAATTAAATTTTCACTCAGCATTTTTATAATTATTTCATTAAATTTCTATATCACTAAATGTTGATTCATGTAGAAGTTCCAAAAAATAGATGTCCTTGTTATCAATAGCTCGATGTATATTTTCTTAATGCTTGATTCACAGTATTCATGCATTTGATTTTAATAGTGTTTAATTTATCATTCATGATACTTTATTGCAATGTTTTAAGCAAGCAAACTGAATCTTTTTAGCTGATTACACTGTTATGTGAAAGATTCTTTTAACGTTTCTTACAGTCAATTATAATATTTATATAGCTGATTTATTTTATAAATTGTGACAAGAGCTTTTGAATTATATATTCTTCATCCCAAAAAATTGATTCAATATTATTAACAATTATTACGGCATTGCTAGGTATGCATTGCTAATAGTTTCACATTTTTGTAGTTGATGTATTTGAGGTGTGATTCACCTCTGAAGCCAGGTAAAAATCCCAGCTATAGCGAAATAAAACTCTTAATATCTCACTCTGATTCGCTGGCTATAATATAATTTCTTAAGGGTCTGATGGTATTTTTTAGGATTCATGAAAATTTGTATATATCTTTCGTTTTCAGAGATATTCCGTGAGATGTCACGTAGAAAAGTGGATTTTTACCCTTAAAGTACGGTTACTTGCGTCCAGCATTTTACTTAACAAAAACAATTTACTGCATTATTATATGAACGTTTGTCAACAAAATATTAGTATTCATCATATTTCTATAAGATCACATATGACAGGGAATTAGATGGAACATGTTTTCAGTTCTGAGTTTAACATCTTGAATGTTTCAGTTTAACCTAAGAATAGGGGAAAGTTGTCTGAGACGAACCCCCTCCTAAGACGGTCTACCCTGAATATATTTGTACGAAAACATTATAATCATCGCTTACGCATGCAAATACGTGTTTAGCAGAATTTTTGTTATTTTAAAAGTGTTTTTTCTGCACTGGAAGTAAATTAACAAAAACAGAAAGGAAACATTATTTTTGTACATTAGAGAACGAACTTTTAGCTGTTTTAGAAGTTGTGATTTGATAACTTTAATGATTTTTTCAGAAGTTGTGATTTAATAACTTCTAATGATTTGAAGGAGTAAGTTTTTATAGATAATTTTGTAAACTTTGCAATCGCTACTTACGTTTTATTAATTTTTATGCTGTTTAATAAAAATATTTAGAAAATTGTGGCCATACGAAATTCCTAAGACGAGCCCGGGTTAGGCTAGCAAAATGTAAGTAAAAACGAAATCTGCTTTACTTGTGAGTCAGTTGTAACTTTACCTAACCTCATTATTGATTTCACATAATGAATAACAAATTTTTGAAAATACGTTGCGTTTTTGATTTATGTCTATAAATTCTTGATCTAATATGAATAATACTTGAAATTTTACAACTTTTCATAAATATTTAGTCCTTGAACTTTGTTTACACTTATTTTCTGTTAGACCTTATTTAATGCTTATTTTACGTTTTATATTGTATTTTGCATAACGACTATGTCATAAATGTAGAGAATATGTTTAAACAGTACGCTACGAATAAAATTGATCAATATCTAGTGTTCAATTACATAGCTTTTTTATTTTAAAAAGGGGCCCGTCTTAAGAATGCCTAATTTCTAAAATGAGTAGTTAATATTGCATGTTAATATTCGTAAGTTTGGCGGTATCATCTTATAATTCGAACATCCATTTTTCGCTGCGTTGTAACTGGTTCGAAGGCGCCGCACAACTTTATCTCCGAGGGTCACCAGGCGGCAACTTTACAAGTTTATTATTACACGTGCTGATAATTGTATGATAAACCGTTGATTTCCTGACGAAATTGAACAAAATTTATTGAAACATTTATGAGACTTATCGAGAACACTTGGGACCTCAAGGTTATAATAAATGAAATTGGTCTCTCAAAACTTGACAAGCAATATTTAAGACTTGTTCATTACCTTCGTGTTTTTATTAATTTAAAAATTTCTTAGACTACCTTTTCGATGCGATTTCCACTTGATTAAAAACAACTAAGAAGTTTCCTCCTTTATTTCTTTATTATCAGTTATCTTTCAAAATTTAATAATTTATAACTAGTCTATTCAAGATTGTTTGTTGTTTACATATTTAATATAACAACATCACATAATCTGTTGAAAATAGTT
>JAABKJ010002082.1:0-28811 GCA_011634705.1 Andricus grossulariae
TTAAAAGGTCTGGGCGCAAATGTGGGGGGAATGCAAAGACCGAGCGCGTAGCGCGAGGTAAACACATCATCGAGCGCCAAGCGCGAGAACCAACAGTCGCGCGCCCTAGGCGCGCTCAAACTTGCGAGCGAAGCAAGCCGCGCGTGTAGCGCGCAATGAGAATGTGCTCGCGCAGCGGGCAGATTTTTTTGTATTAAAAGTTATCAAAATTCCTTAAAATCCTTTGAAATCTTTGCAAACCTTAACAAATATCTTAAAATCTTCGAAATACTATTGAAATTCCGTGACATCCTTCAAAATTCGATTGAAATCTGTAAAATCACTCGTAATTCTTTGGAGTCTTTCGAAATACGCTAAAAATGTTGTAATGCCCTAAAATATTTTCAAACCTCTTGAAATCTCATTAAATCCCTAAAAAGCTGAGGAAATATCAGGAAATTCCGTAATATTTCATTATTCCATTGACATACTTTGTAGCCCTTTGAAATACCTTAAACTCCCTTGAAATTTGTTCAAATCTTTCAAATCTTTTGAAATCCTTTAAAATCTTCTGAAATCTCGTTTACGGTGAAAATAACTGACATATTGTTGATGAATTGATTAAAAAATATAAAATCTCACGTAAGAATGGGGGAGGGGTGGAGGGTCACAAAAATCTTACGAATTATGACAATAAGGGGGCATAAAATTTCAAGAAGTCATCCTTACGTAAGTAATGCCTTCCCTTATAAACTATAATAACACAAATGGATTTTCCATACCAGGCAGACATTCATCGTTTGATACATTTTCTTGATTGAAGCTTATAAGATATGATATAATGATTGTGCGTCATAATTAAATTAGTTACAGGGCTGCATATAATATTTCGTTGAAAAATATGTACAATATATACAAAAATCGAATTTTATAAAAAATCGATTATTTGCAATTTCTTCTTAAAAATGAGTAACCAAATATTTGTTCTGCACCCCGAGAAAACGACATTATATATAAACAACATTAATATAACGGATATGCTAAAAAAATAAGTCAAGGGAAAAACATATATGCAATAAAGTCACGTAATGGAGAATTTTTTATTAAGGACATTAATATCTTATATTAAAATCTTATACAGACATTAAATTCATTTGAATTTTTAGTCTTCAGTCAAAAAATAATCTCAAGACGTGTTGTTCCAGCTTCGGTTGTTAAAAGGAAACTGCTTTAAATTTTTCTTAATTAACTTGCTTAATGACCAATTATGTATCAGTTATTATTCTCGACAGGCGGCAGAAAAGCATCAGGTCGAAAAGGATGATTTACAGGATAACGCGTAATTTCTTCGTTGGTCATTGGACGCATATCTAATGTGTAAGATCTGTTTATTTTAACCCGTATGCGATGTGCAGTATATATTCCACGAACAAAATTACTAGCATAGTCAACTATTGCAATTATGAATCCATCAATTGTTTGTAAAACACCAAAAGGTGCAACTAATGCGTAATAACTACCATCTGATCGTCTCGATAAAAGACCAATATCAGGAAGAGCTATATTTTCAACAGCTACACGAACGGCCGATCCAGGTCCGGCAGGAAGAGCAGGTCTGGCACGAGCAGGTTGCACAAAATCAGGTCTTTGATAAGGAGGATGTCTTATCGAATAACCTATCTCTGAAAGATAAAATAAAAATGAATAAAGTAAAATACTAATTGAAAGGAATAATATAGGGATGTCACTGAAGTTCGCAAGATTTATAAACGAAAACATAATATTTTTAAAAATTACTTAAATCAATTTTTTGTAGTTCAGTTATCGTAACAATAGTGTATTATACACAGAGAAAAGCTATAGGCTGTCAATCGATAATAGCAGATTACTTCACTCATTGATAACACATAACTAAAATAAAGAATTATATTTTTATTTTACACTTTATGACAGTGATATTTCGTTTTCTTAAATTTATGTAAATTTCGTTTCTATAAATTGTGGAACCATTAGTGTCAAACTTCAGATAATCACTATAAGGAAAGATTTAAAGCCTGCTTAGTAGTGCCGAAATTTAGATTGCTCACGCAAAGAAACGGTTCTTACAGAACATCAATTTTGCACATATCTTCAGAATGTAAACATTCCAAATTCTTTGCCAAGGGTTTTTTTTTGCTCCATGATGCCTCCATATCAAATAGATTTTTATAATTTTAACAAAAAATTCTGTAAGGCAGTCAAATTTTTCTGTGTATGATTTTAGATGATAATAACTCATCATAACGTCATATTTATTATTTCAATGAAATAAGCTATATTTGATATTCGGAAAAAATTCTAACTTTACACTAAACTGTCGGTATTCGGCGTTGCTTTTATTATTATTTACTTTTATTTGATGCCAGACAGCACCAAAAAAAAGATTTATCCCAATACCATTATCAGAAGACTGCGACTTATCCACCTACGCACTCTGAAATGCACACGAAATTTCAGAAAAAATTATAACTTTCTTCTAAACTATCGTTTCTCAAATTTTATTCAACTAATTAGATGAATTTTATGTCAGACAATAGCAGAAACAGTTTCATACCAATGTCCTTGTCGGAAGACTGCATTTTATCCACCCACGCATTCTGAATTGTATACGAAAATTCGGAAAAAATTATATCTTTCCTCGAAAAGCATTTTTCTCGAATTTTCTCTTACTTGTTAATTGTATTTAATGTCAGAAAATAGCAGAAAAAGATTCATCACGATATCCTTATCGGAAAACTGCATTTTATATCGACTCGCCCACTGACATCAAATGGAAGTGCTAAGTGAAAGAAAATTTGAAAACCGTACATTTATAAGAAAGTTAACATTTTTTCAGGCATTGTTTAATATACATTTCAGAGTCCGTGCCTGGATAAAACGCAGATTCATCCGATAAGGATATTGGGATGAAAATTTTTCTCGTGTTGTTGGAAATCGAGTGCAAGGAATTAATAAAAAAAAACTTGAGATCGGTACTTTTAGAGAACAGTAATAACGTTTTCGGAATTTTTACGTGTACATTTTTGAGTGCGTGGTTTGATAAAATGCAGTCTTCCGATAAAGATATTGGGATAATTTTTTTTTCTTTGGACATTGATTACAAGTAATTAGTGACAAAAAATTGGAGAACCGGACATTTAGAAGAAAGTAAGAATTTCTTCCGACTTTTTCCGTATTTTTTAAGTGTACCAACTCGAAAAATCGATCGAACTCAAAACTTTGGCAAAATTCAGTCTGGTATTTTATGGTAGTTCATGGGGACATTTTTTCCTCATTTAGTCAACATTGCCAACTGCGACTTGTTACACTATCAATATCAATAAAAACAATGTGGTCTTTTGCAGATTCTGAAGGAATTTTAAAATCCTTTCCATTGATCGTAATCACATAAAAAAAATTATACACAGTGTATATTCATCCAGCTTTTCCAACGAAATAGCCCTGGTGTGTTTTTGCAACATTTTCGCTTTTTAATGTGAAAATGTTTTTTTTTCTCAAACAAATTCAATTTGGTCCATTATGTTTTAGCGAAACTGGCAATTTCAGCGATTTGTAATTGAAGTAATAGCTGGAAATTCTATCGAAACTGTGTTAACAAACTTTATTTTAAATTGATACTAAAAGAGTTACAAGTCGTCGAAATAGTTTGTATTCTCATAAAATACAAAAATGTCACACTTTTTTTCAGTTAATATTAGTTTTTCAAAATCAAAAATTAAATAGGTTGGTTTGATTAAGTTTCTCATACAATTAATATAATTTAATCTAATTCAAGAGAAGTTATCTAGTTGAAGAGAAATCAACCGAAGTCAAACGAATCCTGCGGAATTCACAGTGAATTGAAATCATTTGTACGTGATTATTACAATTAAATTATACAATTAAATCATTTTTGGATTAATAAAAGTGACTTTTTCTTTCTTTAGAAAAAACAAATAGGTATATCGTTATCTTAAAAGTTTTCTTTCACGAGAGGCGTAACATTTAGTACATTAGAAGGAACAGTGTTTTAAGATTTAAAAATTACGAATGGGAGATAAATATAATTAAATGGAAAATGTATTGTACATTATACATGTGGAATTCGAGGATATTGTATTGATGTACTAACCAATGGCAGCAAGGAAAAGAGTCCAGTTTAAGAACAGAGTAATAGTGAACTTCATCTTCTCTAAATATAGAAAAAACTGCGTAATTGAGAATTTAGTGTATAACTGAATATTTTTATGTTTCGTGATAGAGTCTTTAAGATATTAGTCGCTATCTGATTCATCATCATAAATTATATCACATACTTGCAAGATGGGATAGAGTAGCAAAAATTGTTCGTCAGGGACATTTACACTTCATAAATCTTCTTTTTTTATTTTGAAAGCTTATAGAAGATACAGATTTATGATATGTGTCCATCTATCTTCTTTAAAAGGACAAATGTAATAGTACTGCTGTGAAGATACCGTGCTTAACCCAGAAGAAACGTGTCGTGAAAAATGTTGTTTACCTATAAGAATCATAAATCCGACGCCTTCATTTTATACATTAAAAATAACACCACGAAGTTATCCTATTCAAAAAAAAGTGATTTTGCCTCTTTTTGCAACAGCATTTTTCGAATCAGTCTCTTCTGTGGTTTAGCCCAACTCTAAGATATCTTGAAAGTGTTTTTTTTTTTATTTCTATTGAATTAAAAATCCTTTTTTTGAAAGTTTCGTGACATAAGCAATTTTTATTTTGTGAATTTGGGCCTTATGACACGGGATACTTCACTTGATGTGTGTCCAAATGATCATTTAACCATGCTTAGTGCAGAATGTTTTCTTCTCAGATTATTATTATTATTCGATATTTATAAAACGTTTTACGTATACCCTTAACTCAATATATAAATTTGAAACGGGTTTTAAATATTCATATTATTTCACTCCCTAGAAAACGAAATAATATATAACAAACTTTTTGAGTAACAGATGTGAAAAAAATAAGGCAAGGAACAAATATGTGTACAATAAAGTCTCCTAATAAAGAATTTTTTTATCCAGGGCATGAACATGTGACGATCAATCTATACATAAATCAAATTCATTTTAATTTATAATAAAAAAATTATATCACAACGTTTCCATCTGACTTTAGATTTAAAAACGAAATTACTTTATATGTTTCTTAATTGGCTTGATTAATATCCTGGATGCTGACGAGAAGCACGAGTTGTATAGAGGAAGTTTACAGGGTGATCTTATAATTCCATAAGAGAGATATTGGAATATCACACATATGTGTAACTTAGGTAGAAAAAGGACAACATATATAGAAGATATGGGATAATCAAATCGATCCTCTAAGATGGTCAGTTCGACTATCTAAAAAGATCAAGTCTATGGTGGCGGGCTTTGAATTAAATGTTCCATAAATTATTATTGAAATGTCATTTTGCTGTGTCTATGTTCAGCACTAAATAAATGCTTTCTTAACAATCAAATTAAAGTATGTATGACGAACCCCAATTATAGCCTCTTGCTTCCTGAAATACATACGGCGCCGTCATGCTCCGTAAGTAATATTGTAAGATCTAAGTAATTTTAATGTATTTATGACGCTTATAGAACCAACTCATGATGTCAGAAGTTGAAAAAAATATTGTAGCTATTGTAAGATAAAATTTTCTTGTGTCGAAATAGTAGCCAATGACAGGTCAAAATCAATAAAAATTCATCGAAATATAATTTAAAATTCGTCGATACGTTTCGGCTGCTATGTCAGCCCTCATCAGACAAAACATTTATTGCTGATTAGTGATGATAAAAAACCATCAAAGCAATTCAAAGAAATGGAAACTCCACTTTTTTATAGAATTTTGCAATTTTCTTTACAACGTCAATTTTATGATAAGCATTTATGCATTCAAATTTCATTTGCGAGGATTAAAGTGTACTTTTCAATCATATTGTACTTTATGTAGTTCTATACTTTAAATTTTTTGTTTCATAATAATATAATTTATATTGACAAAAACTTTTGTTTCGATTGCCCTTATGTTACTTAGAAAATAATAATCTAGAATAGTTTTTCAGGTACAGAGCTCGAAATCTTTTAAGGTGAAGTAGCGTCACACGAGAAGATGACCTTTTACTTCTGGACAAACAGGCGAACACCAAAATTATAGGGCTAATTTTATAGTCTGATTATATTCCCATGAGAAACAGCATTGTTTTTTTTTCACAAAAATTTTTAATTGACACTTATTAAAACCAATTGAAACAATTAGTGAAGTGATAAAAAGAATTTCGGAAGTGATCAATCTAATCTCTGAGTAATAAAGTTTATTCTAAAAATTGTGGTAAAGAAACAATATTTTTTAAATGAAAATACAATCAGATTATTGAATATACCTATACTTTTGGTGTACATGTGTTTGTTCTGGGGTAAGTGGTCATGTGATGTCACTTTTCGTCTAGAGGATTTCGAGGGTTACAGCAGGGCCTAAACAGGGGACTTAGGAGGACATGTAGAGGGCTGAATTTTTATTAAATTAGGCCCTCTTTTAGCCCTGAAAGTGGGAAAAATGGACTTCCGTGCCACTTTGGAGGACTAAAAGAGGGCTTAATCTAATACAAATCAAGACCTCTACAAGCCCTCCTAAGTCCTATTAAGTGCTACAATTTAGAGGTCTATAGGAGGGCTAAAATTTCGACTGGGGCAATCTTATTAGAATACACGCGCTTAGCTCTTAATTTTGTATATTTATTTATATAATTCTCTGATCAATTGTTTAATCACAATTATCAATGGTATATGTATACAGTATACATAGGATAAACAGGGGTATTACAAACACTTTTAGAGTAAACAACACTAGGTAATCAAAATTATGTTATCAAAATTATGGGGATTTAAAATATATACTTCTACATGCTTAAATATTCCATTTTTCATGTAAGTTGTATTTTAATATTGATTCAGTAGAAAATTATTAAATTCATATTCATTAAATAATGCTTTTTGTTACCACCTATATACACATATATATGTCATATTTAACATTTTAATTATTACTACATTTTCCTATTAAAAAAGGCGATTTTATAGGTCATTTTAAAAGTAACAATTTTTTCTAGACTTCTGTTTCGTCCGGATGTCATTATCGCGAGACTGCTTTCAATCCACCCACGCACTCTGAAATGTACACGGAAAAACTCGAAGAAAAAAAAACAGTATGAAAGCGACGGAGAAAGTATAAAGACAAAAGAGTGACGTTGGTTTGGTTGTTTCGTAATTACATGGCAATAAATATATAAAATGAATCTCATTTCCTAGTATGAAAATAAATTTAAATAAGTTGATAACGTGAAGAATGTTATTAATTAACCAGCAATAATCATATTCTTGCCTGCACTGTCCTGTTATAATTTTTATTCTGCATGCATAATTCTCAAAATTTAATTTTCGAGGACTCAAATTTCAAATTGTTCCGTATTTATAGCCTAAACATGGAAATGTTAGTTTTAATGTCTCTTAATTTTCAAATACTGAATCCATAACGGTAAAATTAAAAAATGTACATCTTTTTATAATGCCTTTTCAGAATCATTAAATTTTGATGGCATCATTGAACATATAAATTTAAAATTGATTGATTTCTAATATTTTAATTTTTCATTTGAGATACTTCGAACGTTTTGCACAGCAAAAAATGTATAGCTGAAACAACGACATTGAAAAATCTCTAAAACAGGAATTTGCAGCATAATTTATTTGGACTACTATTATTAATAAGTAAAATTTTCAAATCGTTAAAACAAAGGTATTATACAGCTGAAATCAAAATGTTGAAAATCTGAATATAGCGCTGTATGATTTTCCAAAACTTGGAGTCGAATTTATACCTATCATTTCCATGCGTCGAGAATTAGGGTGATTCATTTTATAAGGCAATGAAAATTCTTTTTTCAAATCTAAACGCACACACACATTGATAGTTGTATATATATAAATGAGCTGTGTAAAAGGAAGAGCCATTTGAATACAATTTTGCATAAATCTTGTTTAGATGCTTGAAAATACAGTCCATTGCATCCACAAACATCTGCAATGCAAGATTTCACGAGTTTTTTTTTACAGAATATAACTAATTTTCTAAAACTAAAAATCTTACACACATGCACTTTTTATTCGTTATAATTAAAGAGATTGCACCAAACAAGCTTGAAAATAAAGTTCAACATTTTAAAGAATAAAATTGTGGATGAGCCGGTTTACCCCACGCGCGCCGCTTAGCTTCGTTTTACGATACTTGAAATAAACAAATGTTTAGCTTTAAAAGTTTGAATTTAACCATTTTAATGCTCGGGAAAATTTTTTTCAAGCCCGGAAATGACCGAAATTTTTTTCTCGGCTTTACGGTTTTTGAAAAATAGGTGTGAACGTTTCTACTCTCGTTGAAGTGAAGTTATTTATCGAGCGTCTAAAGTGTAAAAAGGGAATTTAAAATTTGAAAAGGTGAAATCTTCTTTGCCCCTCCGACTGTTTTTCAGCATTTTTTTTTCAGACTTGAAGGCCTGTCTCTATGTTGATACAATGCATGTTGTAGTTGCTTCGATATATAAGTGCATACGCAGTCTGCGAACTCGGGAAGAGACAGTGGCTATATATAAAACTCGAGTGCTCATTTCAGATAGGCGAGTTGCAAAGTTTTAATTTCTTCAGTTTTACGGTACGTTTTATGAGCTGCCGTAATGTGGAAACGTTGCCATGTTGCATCAAGAAAAGGGATGGGGGAGGGATTCATGAAAGTACCCACTTAAATCCTTGTTTATCCGCGAATCGGGCATTTTCGCGATAACACTTGTCTTCCCTGTATTTTATTTCCTAGAGCCAACTAATCACTTAGGATATTGAATTTTTTCAATTCAGGTCGCTTGCAACCCCTTAAACTCATTTTAAACCATTCGTATCAATTTAGGATTCTTTTATAGAATTCAAATGGTGAGATCATAATTTTCGATAAATTTTGATACGGGGCCGTACACAAACGATGTTAAAACTTTTTTCCAGAAATTTTGAACGAAATAAATAAATTATAAGCTCCCCGCCCCCCTCTATCTTACGTAATTTTTATCTACGAATTTTTTTTCGTGAATTTGTTCAGAGTTCACCCACAAATAACGTAAGAAAATTTAAGGAAGGAGAATTTGGTAAGATTTTACTTATTTATGAATTAATAAAGTAGTTTATCGTTCAACCATGTAGTTGAATTTTCAACTAAAAAATGTATTAATTGATATTTCAACCAAGAAGAAATTTTGATTTTGGATAAGAAACAGTCGAATTAAACCAAAAAATACAAATTTTCAACAAAATAGTTGAATTCTGAGCCAAAACATATTAATTTTTAAACCGGCAGTTGTATGATTACCCACAAAAGATGGAATTTCCACCAAAAGAGAAGAATTTTCCACAAGAGTTAAATCTAGAACCAAGAAACATTTTTCAGTCAATAAAGAAGAAGACAGTTTCATCCGAAATCTTGAATTTTCAAGACAAAAAGAAAGAAGAGAGCGAGGTGGTTTGGGTTTTTCTTTCTTTATTCTCCCTCTTTTTCCAATTGTCATATATCTGTCTCTAATGAACCGTTTTAAAATGTTATGTAGAAACATATTTCTCTCATTTTAATTCTTTTTGTGCAATTATGTTACACAAAATCACTTTCTTGATTAACTGTTTTAAAAAACGGATTTTCAGAAACATATTTCTTTTTAGGCCTTCTTATGCAATTTTGTTGCACAATTTGATTGTTTCAAGTTTAGGTTTTTAAACATATGTACTTTGAAATATTTTATAAGCACAGATATTAAGCCATAGACCTTTTTTTTCGTTTTCTAGCATTCGGTTCTTTTTGCCGTTCTCAAAAGTTCGATTCTTGGTGAACCCAATAAATTTTTAACCAAATAGATCAATTTTCTACAAAGAAGATTAATTTTTGAACGAAAAGAACGAATTTTAAACCAAATAAATTGAATTTTTACTAAATAATTGTTGAAATTTCAACCCAGAAGATTAATTTTTACATTCTCATTCCTCAGAGTGTAATGTAATCTTCCAAATTTTCGATCTCTAATTTTTAACGGATCTTTACGTTTCGGCACTGATAGAGTCCTAAAATCAGAAAATTTGGTCGATATCTGCCTGTCTATGTACCTTTTGAAGGATTTGTTTACTCAAGTCATCCTTTGATACACTTTTTAAGGGTCCCAAAATAAAGGCAAACTTAAAAAACTTAAAGCAATTTCAAAATTTGAACATTTTTTTCAAAGATTGCAAATTACCCTAATGACATTTTTTATTTCGATAAAAATTAAAAAAGTTATATGATTTTCAACATTTTTAAAATTAAAAAAAAAAAATAGAAAAACTATTTTTCTGATAGATTAAGAAATTATAATCAAAAATTGTTACTAGATATCAAATATATTTCGATATCATATCAATAAAATTGTTCGATTAGACCAACATTCAAAATTTTAGAGCATTTTCTAAATTTGAAACAAAATTTGTTTAGGAGTTTTAGAAATTATTGTCAAAGTTTCTGGTATATTTAAAAATACTTGCAAATTATCCTAATGGAATTTTTCATTCTGATCAAAATTAAATATTGATATGCTTTTAAACATCTTAAGAATGTTTAAAGGTCTGAAAAAAATCTATTTTTCTGATATATGAAAAAATTTAAATCAATATTTTTCGTAGATATTAAATATATTTCCAAACTATCCTATGTTTCTATTTAAGTATTAATAGCGATTCTTCGTAGATTTCAACAAGATTTATAAATTATGGTAATGATATTTTTCAATTGAACACAAAAAAAAGTTCTAGATAATTATTAATCAAGTGGATTACCTATATAGGAATATTTTTGAAACGCAGTGCAATGATTTTTAATATCTTTTTTAATCTGACTACTAATTTTTGTAGATTTGACTTACAAAGATTTGACTTAGCTGCAAATGAACTGAATCAAAGCCTATAGCTTAATGTCTCTGTTTAGTAATTTAAAAAAAAAACTTACATACAAACAAACTTACATACATTGTTTTATTTTTTAAAGACAAACGTCTGTATAACCTATTTATCGAACACGAAGCACGAGTCTTGCAATGAGAATGTAATCGTCAAAGCCGCAGTTGCGCAAAAATTGTTCTGCCAAAAAAATACAAACTTTCAACAAATTACATACAGTTTTGACCAAAGAATTGAATTTTTAGGATTTATATCTTCATTTAAAAGAATTAATTTTCAATAAAAATGAAATGTGTATTCTACAAAACAGTCGGATTTTCTGTCTAATTGAATTTTCTACCAAATCTTCTAATTTTCAAGCCAAAGAGACGAATTATCTACAAACTTTCTGAAATTTCAACAAAAGATGTAAAATTTGACATCTGAACCAAAAAAGATTTTAATTTGAGATCAGAATCAGATAAATATAACCAAAAAATACAAATTTAAAACAAAATGCTTGAATCCTCAACTAGAACAGATTAATTTTTAGCCCTACAGTTGGATTTTCAACTAAAAAAAAATATATTTTCTACCAAAAAAGACGATTTTTCAACGAAATACATACATTTTCTTCCAAGTGGTTGAATTTTAAATCAAGAGGAATAATTTTCTACCAGAAAAGACGATTTTTTGACAAAATATAAGAATTTTCAACCAAAAAGGGTCCAATTAAAATTTTAAAAATTATTTTGAACAAAAAAAAACGAATTTTCAACAAAATAGTTAAATTTTCAGCCTGAAAGAGGAATTTTAAACCAAGAAGCTTAATTTTCTACAGAAAAAGACGAATTTTAAAGAAAATACATGAATTTTCAACGAAATAGTTGAGTTTTCAACTCAAAAAGATAAAGTTTGAACCAAAAATAGAATGCTTTAATTTTAAATTGAAACTATTGATTTTTAACAAAAATAGTGTTTTTAACAAAAAAGTTCAATTTTCAACAAAAGAAATGAATCTTCAACTAAAAAAGTTAATTTTCAATAAACAAAAAAAAAATGAATTTTCAAGAAAATAGTCAAATTTTCAACCAAAGATCTGAATATTCAACCAAGAAAATGTATTTTTGATGAAAAGTTGCATTTTGAATAAAAAAATGAAATTTATACCGACAAAGATTTATCAGTCAATGAAGAGAAAAATTTTATCCAAAATATTGCATTCTCAAGCTAAAAAGACAAATTTTCTACTAATTAGTTGAGTTTTCAACCCTAAAATATAAATTTTCAACAAAACAGGTAATTTTTACCAAAATTGTTAAAATAAAACCAAAATAATTGAATTTTCAACCCAAAAAAGGCGATTTTAAGACAAAATAAATTAATTTTCAACTAAAAAAGCTCAATTTTCAAGCGAAAAGGAAAGAGGTACATTTTCAGTTAAAAAAAAAGAAAAATTTTGAAAAAATTGTTAAATTTTCAACCTATCGAATTCCCTGAATTGCCCTCGCTAGTTTTCTGTTCCCTGACTTTCCAGAATTTTCAGACTCATAGCAACCCTGATAATTAAAGAATTAGTGAATCGATAGAGGAAGTTTTTTATTCCTTGAATTTTGAAATGGAAGGAAATGAAATTTTAAGTAAATAGTAGCTTGTTTTTCTTTTCTTGGCAATCCGCTATCTTGAAAATCCTGTTGCAAAATATCATTATGATCCTTTTCAGTTGAATCCGCGTGATTTTGAACCTCGGATTCAAGAGAAGCAAGCTGTAACATGACATTTTCCACATTTGTCTGCATATCTGCGTCTGACTTCGAAGTATCACTTGTCGGATTTTCTTCCTGGAATATAAATAATTAGATATTACTATCAATTTGAAAACAAGTTTAGAAACTTTTACTTTACTCATATAAATAATTAAACTCTTTTAGCCGACAATTATTAAAAACCAGCAAAAATAGCGCCCTACGCAAGCGTATTAGGCGTTTCTTCTTGTGATTGCCTTATTATCAAATTACAATATATGTTTCAATTTAAAGTTCTATAAAATATAATTGATGATTATGAATTAAAATGAATATTAAAATAGCTACATCGTCGTAACAAAGTACGGGAATTTTCAAGTAAAAAGGATCATTTGTCAAATAAAAATAAATTATCAAGTAAAATGATACATTTTCAAATATGAAAATAAATTTGCAAGAAAGCAATTCAACTTTCGACAAAATAGTTTAATGTTTTTCCAGATTTTTTAATTTGCTACCAAATTGTTGAATTTTTTACGAAGGTGCATTTTCAATCCCAAAATGTGAAATTTCAACAAAAAAGTTAATTTTCATTCATCATAAATTAATATTCAACCAGACAGTTGCATTTTTAGCCAACAAAGATGAAATTTCTACAAAGAGAGATGAATTTTCAACAAAAAAAAAAACAAAAAAATTGCAATATTCATCATAAATTAATTTTCAACCAGACAGTTGCATTTTTAGCCAAGAAAGATGAAATTTCTACAAAGAGAGATAAATTTTCAACAACAACAAGAAAAAAGAAAAAAAATGCAATTAAATTATTGAATTTTCAAGCCAAAGAAACAAATGTTCAACAAAATAATTAAATTTTGAGCCCGAAAGATTAATTCTCAACCAGAAATGTAATAGCAGAATTTTCGACCAGAAATAGTTGGAGTGTCCTATTGAGTTATATCAATTTAGTTTGCATTCAAGTGAAAAAACGAGAAAAAGAGGAAAGACTGCTAAGCCTGCAATAAATAAATAGGAATTCTAATAACGCTCAAGATCTTTAACTTCAGACAGATCATAGAAAAAAGTTTAAGAGTAAACAGAAAAGTATTCTCTGTATTTGTTGACCTGGAAAAAGCGTTTGATAAGATGGATAGAAGTAAGTTTTGGGAAGTCCTAAAAGAGAACGGAATAAATGTATGACTCCTGAAAGCAATAAAAGTAACATATACACACGGAGAAAAATGGATAGTCAAACTTGAAGTGTCAAAATTTAGATGGTCAGTTTTATAATCTAGATAGTCTCAAGTACCATACACAATTTTTTCTTTATAGTCTGGCAGGCCATAATTATATAGTCTGAATTTCCACAGTTGATTCAGACTCACTAACAGTATAGTCAAATCGACACTCCAGAATGTCAAACAGAAGTGGCTGTGTTACGACCTCCACCGAACGCCGAGCGAACACACCCAACACCCGAAACGCATTTTTGGAGCGACTTACGTACGGTGTCACGTTTGCCGTGTTTTACTACACTTTTAATTAGTTTAAACCATCTGTTGATACTTCAAACATGTGTCGAAAGTGAATATAATGTGGAGAACATGTTGGAGAGTGGCTTCAGTGGTTTTCGTTCTGATTTTAAATGTCAAATTCGATACTTCCTAGGGATTAAGGAGAAAAGCGTCACTCATTAATTAGCGCGTATTCTCAACATTTGCGACCGAAAACGTGCTCAGAATTTCGTAATTCGTTGACAAAGAAACAAGACTTGCGAGATTAGTATTTCGCATTTATATTGTTTTCTGAATTTTCCAGTGTTAATGTCTTAATTCAGTGCAGTGACGCCGTTTCCTTAGCCTCTCGTGCTCAAAGTAATATGGCTTCAAAGTTTTTATACATATACAATCATGTCTCAGTCATCCTACTCTTCAAAAATAATAAAGATGCTTTCTGAATTGATGGATTTTATATCAATTTTCACGTTTTTCAGGTTTCATCTATTAATTTAATTTCCGTCTCTCGTCTCTCTTACTCTAAGGAATATATATGTAGCTAACCCTCAAATTTTGGCAATCCATGGATGGTACGCTAGACCATTTGGGGGGTTATCCCACAGTTGAAACTCAAATATAGTCAGTCTGACACTCTAGATTTTTAGGCTGATTAGCCATTTTTCTCCGTGCAGGTAGCAAAGCAAGTGTCAGGTTAAATTGGCAACTGAGTGACTGGATCGATATTAGGCAAGGATTTAGGCAAGTATGCTTTATGTCCTCTTGACTGTTGTTATATTCATTCAATGTTCCCAAATATGGCCCTCTTCGACGAAGAAGGTGTGGATCTCGAGACAGTGAAGGTGCGTGGGTTAGCGTTTGCATGACAGGGTTGTTATACCAAAGTTAATCGAAGGCTTACAGAGAATGTTGAACAGACTGAATACTAGCATGAAAAACATAGGCCTTAAAATTAACGTGGATAAAGAAAAAATTATGCTATTTGAAGGAGAGGGTGAGAAAACAATATCCACCATTGCCTTAGATGATGAGAGGATAGAACAAGTTGATAAGTAAGTGTATGTTGCTAGTTTATTTACCATTGACGGAAAAATTGATGGAGAGATAGCCGGGCGTATATAAGCGAGGGTAAGAAGGTTATCGGCAGTGTAGGTACCATTACCAGAAGTCAAAATATATAAAATAAAGCAAAAATTGCAATATATAACTCCGTGCTTGCGCCCACGGTGCTGTACGGTAGCGAGACGTGGACCTACTAAGAAAAGGATACAAGTAAAGGTAACGCGGTTGGCATGCTATTCCTGCGGAATATGTGCGGTAAAACGCTAATGAACAAAATAAGTTATGAGAGGATTCTCAAAGAATGTAGCGTAGAGGAAACACTGTTTGATAATAGTGGAAGAAATTGGTTGAGATGTGCTGGACATGTTGAGAGAATGAAAGAAGAACGACTGATGAAGCAAGTATGTTTAGGTAAAGTAAATGGTAGCGTACCCAGAGGCAGACCGTGGAAAGAATGGTGGCAATTTCTGAATGAGACCCTAGGTCTCGTATAAACTCTTTCACCCCGACAGCATAACGAGGCTAGAACCGAGTGAGTCACGCTCACCCCGAAAGGGATTTTACTTAAAGGCATAATAATAATAAATATATAATCAACAATGATAGTTCAAATGAGCATTAAAGTTCATTTGTGATACGTTTAAAATATTACCTCAGAAAACTGGAAATTTTGCTCATAAATTGAAGTTAAATTTCCAGTGCACACTTTTTGATTTTAGACAATAAATTCTGTTTAAATTTTGTTTTTCACCCTCACTCATGTGAGACAGCATAGAAAAATCGTTTAATTCCCCCCCCCCCTCATACCCAAAATACTTATCGTTATTTATGGATGTTCCCTGAAGAGAAAAATCGAGAATTTGTGAATAACTGTCCAGGGTTCGATCCCAAGCACATGAAATATTTTTTATTGTTTGTCTTTTATTTCTCTTCGTCTAAAAATAAAAGTTTTATATAACAGTTGGTGATAAATCCGTGGAATTTCAATGCGTTTGCCGAAAGGGTACAAGAGTTTCCGTTTTCTCATAGTCGAGGGCTCATCCGCGAATTACCATTTCATATTTTATTGCACCTGATCCAGTAGAAAAGCGGCATCTCTCTATTATCGCGGGCGTCATTTCGCTGGTTCGAAATGGTTGGAATTTAGTGCGCATTTGATTTACGAGGACGTTACACCTGCATATACCTGCGTGTACGCGGCACGTCTCACCGCTCACAGACCATTAAATCCTCTGGTCCTCATCATAATCCTTCATTTCTCTCAATATCTTTCTTGATAACCCCCTCGTATCCTTCTCCCCCTTGTCTGTAAAATTTCCCTTTTATCTCTTATTTTATGACCCTTTTTTGGATCGTAATAAAGATTTAAATTAATAAATCAAATTTTACGTCTCGCTTTCCTGAGAGTAATAAAAATTATGAGTATAATATAGAACTTTAGATGGCAAAGATTCTTAAAGGAAATTTAATATTCTCTCCGCCCAAGAATTATATGCTTTTTTTTGATAATTAATTATTTACAATATGTTCAAATTCAATCCTATTTAAATACTTCTCGTATTTTAAAACAGAAAAGTGCAAACCAATTTAAATTTGCCGCCATAATAGCATCATAATGGAGGTTATGTTACTAAATAGTAACGTCATTTGGGCACGACGCTTAAATTGCGGAATTGCTTTTCTTTGGATTTGAATACTTCAAAATTGTTCTATTTTGAAAAGCTGTAAAGATTTTAAGAAAATAATAAATTACGAGTAACTGCAGGGTTGTTACTGCTCAGAGAATATCAGGAAAAATCTGAAATTAAGGTAATTGTCGATAAATTGAAGTTGAAGTTAATTTTGTTATTACGTTGAAGATTCGACAATTTTGTTAAAAAGTTATTTTTTTGATGCGAATGTATCTTTTTTGGTTGAAAATTCGACTATTCAGATCAAAGTAGAACTACTTTTGTTGAAAATTAATTTTTTTGGTTAATGATTAATCATTTTAATTGAAAACCCTTTTCTTGTTGTTCAAAATTTAACTAGTTTGTAGAAAATTATTTTTTTTCTTGGAAAAAAATTCATCTTCTTCAGTTGAAAATTCAACTGATTGGTTGAAAATTCCTGTACTCTTTTTTAAAATTTGTTTTTTGTGGTAGAACACTAATGTTCTGGGTGACTAATTCATCTTTTGGTTGAAAAGTTAACAATTTAGTTGATATTTATTTTGATTGGTTGAAAATTTTTTTTTATTGAAAATGTAACTATTTTATTTTTGTTTAGAAATTAATTTCTTTGGTTCAAATTATATTTTTCTAGCAAAAAATTTAACTATTCTATTTTTGCTTGAATTTTTTTTTTCAGTAGAAAATGCATATTTCGGTTACAACATCATTTTTTTTTAGTCCAAGATTTATCATTTCCATTAAAAATTAATTTCTTTGATAGCAAGTTGAACTGTTTTGTTGAAAATTCGATTTTTATTTAAAAATTAATTTTTTCAAACTCCAATGTCACTTTTCCATGTATACTTGAAACTTTAACTTTTTTAGCTGAAGATTAATTTATTTGGTAGAAAACTCGTCTTTTTTTGGGTGTAAAATTCTATTATTTGGTTGAAAATTCCTCTTTTTGGGTTTCAAATTACACCAAACTCTTGGTTTTTTTATCAATTTCGGGGGTTGCCTGCGAATAGCCTTGATACTAAATCAGGGGAAATGAAGCGTAAGCAGTCAGGGCCATCTGAACCGTTTCCAATTGGAAGGCATAATATTGCGCAATATATTTGAGTGAGTACCCACGAACTGCTCCTTTCCGCTACGAGGAAAAACAGTGTGCGTGTGTGGGTGGGCGCCTATGTGCATATGTAGATTTTTAGCCTGTGAGCACGATAACTTTCGAAAGAATTGACAGATTGGATTGTCCTTTGATATATTCTTTAAGTATCCTAAACTGAAGGATAGTTAGCCAGCCATTTTAGATAAAAATTCAAAAAGTTGGAGCATTTTAAATATTTTTAAGAACATTTTTTGAGGATATAAAAATTCTTTTAACGACTATTCTTATTATTCAAAAAGACAAACAGTTTATCTTTATGATTTTTTCGATAAAAAGAAAATTACCAGAGTTATAGCATTTACAAAATTTAAAAAAAAAACGAAAATAAAAATTGTAAGGCAAACAACGCACGATATGAAAAAGTCAATAGAAGAAAAACGTCGATTTTTGAACACCCTATAAAATTGTAATAACAACTTTTTGAATTTTCTTGAAAAATCGCAAATTCCAATTTCGATCGCACAAGAAATAAAAAATTCCATTTTGCGGTCAAACTATACAAAACAAAAAAAAAGATGAATCGACAAAAATTGTGAAACAAAAAAAGATTTACAAATTTGTTTCTGATCAATTTTCAGTGGGAGGCGCAGTTTTTGTTTTATTCGTAAAAAACATTAAAATTTACAAAAAAATACATGTTTTGACAAATAACAGAAACTACGAAAAATATAATTGAACAAAAGTTGTTTGTTTAAAAACGAGCGACAAATTTGTTATCAACCATATTTTGATAGGATGTGTAATTTTTGTTTTAATTGTCAAAAATAAAAAAATGAAGTAGAATTTCGAAATTTCGGATCAAATGAAATAATAGAAATGAAAGAATCACGAAAATATTAGATTAAATTTCAATTATATTCAGGAAATAAAATGTTCTTACAATTTTGTAGAATTCAGATACAAACTTTTTACACTTTCAATTTTGAAAATATGTTCAACTGTAATTTGATTTTTTTACCTTATGATCCGAAATTGCAATACACGTACGTCTATTATCAAATTATTCTTTGCCCATCCTCTAAAATTTTTTTTTCCAGCACCACTGATTTCACAAAGACATTTTAACCGAAAACTGATTCTTAAAGGATTTGCACATGGACTGTGAGAAAATATACAATAACTCCCTACACATTTTTCAAGCTTTAAAATTTCCATTTTTGATTTACGATATATATATATATATATATAAGCAAATATATTTATACAATAAATTGCCTTCTCAAATGCATGCCACAACTCTATCGCTTGCATCGTTATAACAGGCATCGTATTTTGTTTACGATAGCTATACATTGCATAGTCACGTCAACGAAATTGTATCCTTCGTGAAGCAATATGAAGTTTAGGAATACTAATATAGTTGCTACGCCTATATTGATAAGTTGTGAGTACCATCCGGTAGTGTTGGTCCAAGAACTATACTTTCTGGTTGTGAGGACCAAAATATAGTTCTCTCACAATATCGTTTTTCCGTGTACGTTGCTGGTGTTTTCCAGGCATGGGTTACTAAAACGTGGTTCTATTTTAATTTAATTTGGTTGAGATTTCAACTATTTTGTTGAAAATTCGTATGTTGTTTCAACTGTTTTTGATTGAAAATTGAAATATTTTTTGTTGGAAATATGAATTGTTACACTTTCAGTTGAGAATTAATTTTTTTGTTATCAAAGATTTACCACGTTGGTTGAAAATTGGATTATTTTATTGAAAATTTCTTCCTTCTGGATTGAAAATTAATTGTTTCAACTAAAAAGCTAATTATTCCATTTGTGGCTAAATATTCATTTTTTTTAGTTGAAATCTCAATATTTGGTTGAAAAGTCATCTATTTCATGTGATGTGTGGAAGACCCCTGATAAAGTTATATATGACTGCCGCACTAATTTTTATTTTTAGTTTTTATATACAAAGAAATTTAGAATGGTCAGGGAGAGTGTAAAATTGGTCAGGCAAGAGTCAGGGAATGTGACGTAATTTTGAAATTGAGATTTTGTATCAACCCTGATTATGAATTTAAAATGAGTTTTATTCATCTATAATGATAAATAAAGAAAGAAATGTGCTGCCTTGCAAATATTTTTAGAACCAAGAGGTAATATAGCGAAAAAAAAACTTCGAGATGATGATACCGATACAAAGGGTGTCAGAGTTGGAGTGAAATGGAATCGTGAAAAGGGGGTAAACGCAGTGGAAGATGAAAAGTGGAAGAGGGATGAAAATGTAGAAGAGGTAGTGGAATAAAGGAGGAAAAAGGACAAACATATAAGCGGTAGAAATAGACTAAAAGTGGGTAAGAGAGAGAAAAAGGGAAGGGGTTGAGGAAGGGGGTTCAAAGTGGTTGGTTGGGAGGAATATTGCCTGGAGCTTTATGACTTTTGGACGACACAGACTTTTACGATTATTAATCCCTATGTTTTCCATGGATCTGTTTCGTCTTTGAATTCTCGTTCAATGTAGCCCATTCTTTTCTTTACTGTATTTTTCATGCGTAACCTACGCATAAGTGACGGAGGATTGTCTGTATACTTAGTAAGCGACCCTTTTTTCATCTCTTGTATCTTGGCTAGTGCTCAATTTAGGAATGAAAAATAGAGAGATAAGATGTTCAATGGATTAAAAATAAGGCTTGAGTATTATTAAAAATGAGGTTTTTCAAAAGTAGAATGTAGAATTCAACAAAAAAATTATAAGAATGAAATAGATATATTTTCTAAAAATCTGAAGCAATCCTTTTAGGCCCTTTCGTAAAAAGAGAACACATGTTAGGATCCTTTTGAATCCCGGAATGCTTTGTCATTTTTCTATCATTTTTATATTTGAAAAGTGTTAGTGTTCCATTTGAGGTATACCAGAGCTTGTATAGAAATACAAAACAAGATTATCCGAATTCTTTGAAGCAATATTTAATTAAATTTTCAAGAATTAAAAAAATGCTATTTCCAAATATTGATAATATCTAAAAATAGCTGCCACATTTTTTGAAACTTTTATTCATCACAAATCGTGATATATTAAATCTGTATTCTTTCAAATGCCACGCATGATAAATTGCTTTCATTTTTCACTGTTTCATTCCCATTCTTTTCTTATATTAGACGCGTGATCGAAAAACGATTTTATGGTAATATGGAAAAATGGGAAAAAGTTAAACGAAATAAAAGAAGGGTTGGTCTAGATATGCACAGGAAGATTAGTTCGATGCCTGAAAAGATTCCTGTATCAATAAAAAGTTCTCCCTCGTATTCCTTTCTTCTCCAATTTCCTTTTCCCCTTTTAAAAAGTTCATAAACTTCAAATATGGGCATAAAATTTCCAACTATGGTTTGATAAGAACATTAATAAAATAAAGCAATCTTGCGCAAAAGTCGATGAACGTAAAAAGCGGTAAATCTTTAATAAAGCGGAGAATAATGGGAAAAAGAAGTAGTGAGAGAAAATACGAGAAAGAAATACTGAGAATAAAAGAGGAATTTTTATTAAAAGACAGTCACAATACATTTGTAGCAATTCTTAGGTAGTTTTCCAAACAAAAGAGAAAAGAATATTTATTATGTTTTCTTCTTTAAGGGTTGCATTCACTTTTTTTAGAAGTCCCTATTTTCCAATGCAAGATTGCTTTGATATTGTATAAATACGCATAAATTTAGTCAGCATTTCTTGTTTTATTGTATATTTTCAATAAAACAGTTTTGTTGAAACAGAATTTATTTTAACATAGTATTCTTCCCTGAATCATATTATTAGTATCGAATGAAGAAATTGTTTTTAAAAATAATATTATTCCGCATAAAAGGAATTGTTACATCATATCCAGTAATAAAAGAAAACAGAAAAAAAATCTCTTGGCGATTTTCATTTTCTGAAAGTAGTTTTCTGTCCTGGAAAGTAGAAATAATATTTCCTGGGAAATTCAAGATGAAACTCCCAGCTCTTTTTACTTAAAAGTACTTCAGAGAGCAATCGCGAGAGAATTTAAATATAGCAGTTTTTAATGTACTTAAAAAGTTTCCTTCCACACAAATTAGAAAAAATATTATATAATTTTTTATACTGGGAAACTTAAAAGACCAGGAGTATTTCAATATATATTTATCTTATAGAGTTTCACATGGAAAAGGAATTTATTTCTACAAGATTATCATCTCAGAGGGTTTCATGAAGTACTTTTACAAATTAAACTGAAAAACGCAATAATGAACTGAAATTCCCACAAGAACTGAAATTAAGAGAAAATGTATCAGAATTCAACAAGTTCAATATGTGAATATCAGAATTATTTTTTATGTTTTCTTAAATTCAAATAAACTTTGCTTGAATCCAGATTAATTTTTTCTTTATCTAAATTCGTCTCTAAATTTGAGTTGATCAAATATTGATTTTGATTCAAATAAAATTTATCTGAATTTAGAAATTGATTCATATATTATTTTTCTTAGATTGATATAAACTTTACTTCGATTCAGATGCATTTTTACTTAATCCACGTAAGTTTATCATTTAATTTAAGTTAATTCATTAATTTAAGGTATACTATTTTTAAGAATTCTTCAAACTGTGTTGATAAAAAATTCTTTCGATAGATGAGGATTTTTTAATTAAAATTGATCAATGCAAAGTATTTCATTTTAGGGTCTGTATTTATAAAAATCGACAAGAATTACAAGAATTTATTTATTCCGGGTTTATATTAGAAAATGTATGAAAAAAGTTTATAAATTATAAACCTACAAATTTTATGTTATAATAGTAAAAAAGATAGCTTGTTAACTCAGATTACATAACAAATTGATATGAGAAATACATCATGTCTGGCTATTAATGACTGTTTCCACTTATGATCGTCCAGTCACGATCCAACTTGAAATTCTATAGCAAATATTGCTTATTCATTCAGTTATATCGATAATAATTTAATTAAAAAATATTAATATATCGTCACTATTGACATGTAAATTAGTAATTATTATAATAATTAATAATTTGGAATCAGTGTCATGCCTCTAAACAGTTTTTTAAAGTTATGTAGCAATAAGATAAAATACAAATTTTACTATTTTTGAACATCTAAAAATATTCGAACATTCTTTCACAAACTTTTTTATGTTATTTTTGGCCTAAATTTACGAAATGTGGCGAAAATTCGAAAAAAAAACATTAAAAAAAACGTATTTTGAGAAATTAATTAGAAATTCAATCAATCCCTATGATAAACAATTTAATAGATGTCTCCGGGTCTAAAACAGATTTGTGAATAGGGGTGTGGATGCGGATGGAGGAAAGGTTGTCCAGGTACTTGAAAACGTAATCGCTTCGGTGCAGATCGTTGGTTCAAGACGTCCCGTCCCGCCAGCGCCACTCACTCTCCTCTCACCCCAAGATTCCCATCCGCCTTCTCACCCCCGACTTGGGGGAGGCAGGTGGCTACCCGGGGGAATCAATAACCGACAAGGGTGCTTGGGTAGTGGGGATCGACGCGGAATTCGTTGGAGGGGTTAGCCACGCCTCCGGCACGCGACCAGCACGCGACCAGCACCCCCCAACGTCGAGGACGTTTCCCTTTGAACACCCCCGCACCCCAAGAACCTCAAACACCCTCGACACCACTCCATCCCCAGAGAAGTCCCGTCCCTGCTGGACGCTTTCGTCATCTCTTTCTATTTTCAATCTACCTTATTGAAATTACAATTTTCTTCTCTCTTCATTTCCTTCCAAACTAACCCTACCCCTACTGTCTTGAAAATTGGCAAGCCACTTCAGACTGGCCGCAGTTCAGGGAAAATGTGGAAATTAGGGAAAAGTCCGGGAAAATAAGGGAAAAGTCAGGCAGGGTGTCTAGCGGACAGTGAAATCGGGAAAAGTCGGAAAATAACGGGAACTTTATTTTACAGAGAAAACCAAGAAAACCCCCGGGTATCTGATTTAGGATCGGCAAATTTTTATTTTATCGAGAAATCGATGAAGTTTGTGGTGCAAAGTAACATAAAGTTTGGCACGTGTAAGTAGATAATTATTTTATTTATGATACAAGTTTTGTAAATTTATATTATGTTACAATTTGCATTTCTATGTATATGTTTACTTTCAAAAATAATAAAAAGACCGCTTCAACTTGATCGGGGAAAATAAAATTGACCAGTAATTGACCGAGAAAAACCCGGGAATTTTTAATCGCCTACTCGCTAGACGCCCTGTCGGGGATTTTGAACAAAATAAATCTTGCAGAAGTCAGGGAATTTCTATAAGCAACACTTTAAATTATTTCCGTAGTAAATTGAAGAGACGCGTCACTAAAGCTTTATGCAGAAACCGTTTCTCACCAACGGTACCTGCATAAAGTTTCAGTCACATGTTTCAGGAAATTCTGTTACAATTTAGTAATTTTCAGTTACTGTAACTAAAAATTTAGAGGGATTAAAAAATTTCGTCGGTTCATTAATTTTAATATAAAATATATAGTCTATATTTGTATTGACAATATAAATAGTGAAGAAATATGAGTGAAGTTAAAATAAACACATTTGATTCATTGAGTATATTATATAACCTGGGTACATACACAGTCATTTACATATAAACTTTGCTCACATATACTTTTACTATAATTTATATTTTTAAGACAAATATATATGTACTGAAAATTTATATTAGAATTAATGAACCAACGGAACGACTCTAAATTACAGATATAACTCATCTGGCAAAGAGGGCCTCATTTAACGTAAACAGTGGACTCATCATTCAAATGAAACCTCGAGTAATTATTAATTTACGCAGCTGCTGCTAGTTACTGAATTACTGACTTTCTCTTTCAGCAATCTAATTTCGTAAAAGTTACTTTAGTATCCTAAATGTGTTCGGATTTTTCGAAAATTTCTAACAGTGTTACTGCCAAGGATAATAAATTTGAAATGTTTAAATTTTAATTTGCATAATATTCTTGTTAGTAATTTATTTGCCTTGTGTTTCTGCTTCTAATTCTTTTTTTGCAGTTATTTTCTTCTGATAATATTTTTAGTTAAAAATATTATTATTTGATCGAAATTTCAACAATTTTGTTAAAACCCTATCTTTTTTGCTTGAAAATGCAACTTCTTTATTGTGTTGAATATTCCACTATTTTTTTTATTATCCTTTTGGTTTAAAAATTCATCTGTCTTAGTAGAAATTTAATATTTTTTGGACAAAAATGCAGCTTATTGGTTGAAAATTAATCTTCTTCAGCTGATGATTCAACTATTTTGTTAAAAATGTATCTTTTTTGGTTAAAATCAACTGTTTGTGATTTAAAATTAAATTTGTCTGGTTGACTTAACGGCTATTACATTATTTATTGAAAATTAATCTTATTTTCGTTGAAAATTAAACTGCTTTGTTAAAGGTTGAACCATTTTGTTAAAAAATTGTTTTTGTTGAAAATTCATTATTTTAGTTGAACATTTATCTCTTTGGTTGAAAATTAGTTTTTTGTTTTGTTTAAAATTGATATTTCTTGTTAAAAATTGGGCTTTTTGATTAAAAATTGATCTTTTCTAGATGAAAATTAAACTATTTGTTTGAAAATTCATCGGAAATTCATATTTTTTATTATCTGGTTGTAAATGCAACTGCCGGGTTAAATTTTTTTTTCAATTCTGAGACCTAATATCTTGGAAGCATGATTTTATTTTATTTTTAAACTGAAAATTGAATTTTGGATTGCAATCCGCAGTCAAGCCTGGTCCAATTTTAGGTTAGTGTCACTTTTAGATTGTCAACTTTCACTTCCATTTTCGTGAATCTAGATATTTTTTGTTCACTTTACAGAAGGTTTTTTCGTTCTTTTGAAAAAATCCATTTTGTTGGCTATTGAGTTATTCGGCCACCCTTTATTAATATTTTTTCATTAGAGGGGGCTTGAAGGCTTGAAGCCGGACCACAAACTGTCTTTAAATCATTAAAAAAACTATTAAATTTTCATGCAATATTTCTAAAGTTATTTTAGGTCGTTTCTCATGAGAAATTTATGTGAAAGAAGCAAAATATTGATCTAGGGGTAGTTTAAAAAATCTAAGTATAGTATTTTATTAATTGCGCACATTCTAACTATTAAAAGTTCATTTTAGATCAATTAAGGTCAAATTATTTTCAGTGATGCCTACCATCATTTTATTGTCATACTTATGCTTGTACATAAGTCATTTGTCATTTTTAAACAAAAAATTATTATTATAAAACTTTTTAGCATTTGAAAGCCTTTTGTTTGTTGAACTTTAGAATAAGTTCGCTGGAGAAAGATCACACTAAAAATAAAGAAGAAATTTCGAAAATGAAGATTATAATATCCACTTTTAAATTATACCAGTAAAATTAAAATATCTTTAGTTGTTCCCAAGCTATTATCAAAAAATAGGAGTCGCCGGATGGCAATATTTGAAATGGAGATATAACCTGTTGGTTGAGATCTTACGGATCTTAGATTTTTCCATTATTTTTCTTTGATCCGAAGCGACTCAAGCTTGTCATGAATAAATGAGAATGTTCTTTTTCCTTCAAGGTTGTAGTGAATTTTTTCTTGAGTGGAGAATATGATGAAATATTAGGAACTATTATTAATAAATTAGGTTAAACTTTAAACATTGATAGTTATTTTCTTGTGATTTTATTACATTAATTACAAATATATACGAAGGTATTATTGGAAAACTAATTTCCATCAACCATCGTATCCCATCAGTGCTAATATCAGGTACATCTAATAATACTTAGCTATAAATAAGTTAGTATTCCCCCAATAAATATTGGTTGAAATAACATTTGATTTAAAAAGTCATTACATTTTTTTGTTTTAATTCTTCGTTAATAGAGTAATTTTTATTTCAAGAGGTAGAATCTCAATACTATAAATTAACTTCACTAAAAAACTATTTATAAACTCAATTTGAACGAAAAGTATGATAAAAGGTATAAATAATAAATGGCTGAAGAGATATGAAGGTAAAGAAAAAATAATAATATATAGAGAACCATTTGAAAGAGAACGAGAAGAAAAAAAGAGAGAAAAAAGAAGGTGTGCAAAGTAGTATAGAAACTAAGAACAGTGAAAAAAAAGAAGACTCCCTAGAAATACTTAGTATTTTTAGTATGCAACACCTTCATTATTATTAACGCTATCTTTTCCTTTGGACAGTTTGATCATCAAATGGTCGTGAAAAAAAATCAAGACCTTCTCTAATCCTTATCCTTTCTTCCATCTCGTCTTTTCCTCTTCTCGCTTCTCTTATTTCATCAATTCTTTTTGTATAATTTCTTCCGTCCTTATTTTAGCTCTATTCTTACTGCTTTTTTCATCGTTTATCACAAATTGAGCCCTAAATAACCCGACATTGAAAATTATTCAAGTCCAGGGCATTCAGAATGAAATGGCATGTTTCAATGCTATAGTGAGAATGGCTCATAAAGCAAGGTGAGATTTGATGGTGGGTCAAATGGATAGTGGCTGTGGGACATGCGGTTTTACTGTGGGCAATATCGTGTTGTCGCCAAGTCAGTGGCTGGAGAGGCAATAGCCATGAGGCAAACGAGAGAAAGGGTGAGCAAGCAGAATAAAGGACGGAAGGAAGGAAGGAAGATATAATCGATATCTGCGTGGCACGCGCCATGCACCATCCCATCCAACCATCCAGCTCAGCCAGACCGCTCTAACCACCACTCCGTTCGTTGACAAGCTCCAACCAACCACTTGGACCTCTCTCATTCTCTCTCCTCTTCCCTCTCAACAGTCCTTAGATAGCCCCTACGATTAAAATCCCGCCTTGTCATTCAGATAAAAGGTCCTTTCTTCTCCATTTAATCACTGGAGATAACAGGTTTCACCCATGCAGATAAACTTTTATTCTAATACGGAATATTCGCCCTAATTGAATCCTTTCAGACTCTTCCATAATAATTCCTTTGATTTCATTAGCTTTGTTCCTCAGAGAATATTAATTGAAATACCTATACTATCTGATCAATATTATAGATTCCTACAACAGATGCTAGATGTTATTTTTAACGATTTTACCATTTTAATTTTTACGGGGAATTAACCACTGTGGTAATCTAGTGCGCGCTCTGCCACGTAATCCCATTCAATATTGTGTAATTCCGGGTAATCTCTGGAAATCCATGGTAATCTTGTGTAATCCCATATGTAACCGCGTACCCGGGTGCTCACCATGGTACATTTTTGCATGCAAGTGGAGTCAGAATTAAAATTGCGATTGGGGCCTCTGAATCGTCGTTATTTAGCTTAATTCTAAAAAAAAGGTGTATTTAGAATTTATTTCGGATTTTTGTTTGCAGAAATAATCGACTTAAAGTGTACATTAGGGTGGTCAAAAAATGCATTGGAAATTTTATTTTTTTATTTTTATCAGGACACCCAACAAATTTGTTCGAATCCAGCCAAAAATGAATCCATTTTTTTTGTTTTGAAGCAAAAATTATATTTAGGCGTGCCGCAAGCCCCATGAAGTTTAACATGTTTTTCCCATAAGAAAAAAAGACGTTTTTGTAAATCTTATTCAGAATCCTCAATATTATCTCAATCGAGTTGGAACTCAACATTTCTCTTCACAATTAGCCATAGAATACGAATAAAATATCACTTTTCAAATATCACCCCCATAAGTCT
>JAABKJ010002083.1:0-28809 GCA_011634705.1 Andricus grossulariae
GTGAATCGACAAAAGAATGGAACATGACTGAGAAAATAGATTCTACACTTGAGAAATATTACTATTTGTACATTTGTACGATTTAAAAAACTCGTGTGGATTATTCCTGTTAAAATTGGTAATATTGGTATATAAGTCAATTTAGAAACCTTTTGTTATTAAAAATTAATACTAAAGCCACTCATTCAGAAATGTCCAGAAATATTTTTTGAATGTTCCGAAAGCGTATTAAGAACAATTTTCCAAGCATTTATTTCTCAATGTTAAAAGGAATAATGCACACGAGTTTTTGAATCGTACAAAAAGATTCAAAAGCATCATGGATATGTTAATAATTATTAATATATATACAATAATACTTACCGGCGTCTATGAATTGTTCATATCTCAATTCTGATTCATATATATACAACTTTCACCCGCTTTGTCAGGTTGCCATAGCTCACTGTTTTTATCGTCAACATATTTCACTTTTTTAAATATTACAAAACCAATCGCACCGACACGACGCGCGACTGTCTAGAATTCTCGATTCTAGAATTTTCATCTTTTCGAGTTCGCAGTTTCGCACCTGTTGACGCCACGACTCTTTAACTCCGGATTGAGCATGGGTTAAGATTTTGCTTCTGTGCGGTGCGAATTAATTATATTCTCTCTGAGTGCACTTCAGAACGTTTTGCTCACTCTGTTTTACTCTAGAGTAAAATATGCGGAGTTGAATGTATTCGGTACTGAGTCGATTTTCTACTCCGAAAAATACTACTCTCAATTCCGCTAGCCATTTACTCCTCAAATTTTTAACAGTGTAGTCCTCACACCCTTTCCGCCAAACGCTCCTCCAAATGTCCAAAATGAGAAGTGCCACATATACTGGAACTTCATATTCTCGACATTGTTCCTGTCGCACACTCGAAGCCTGACATAGTTCTCCTTGACTTTGAGAAACGAACCATGAACCATGAAAAGAAAGAGAGGTATAAAGATCTTATAAAGGAGTTGCGACGGCTATACCCACAATGTTCTGTCAAGCTAATCGTCCTGATCATCGGCGCTCTTAGAGGTGCCAAGCTTTCAATGATTAATAGGCTGAAACGCAACCCTGCGTGTCAACAAAATGCAACTCAGAGAAATTTTTTCTTATGATAGAAGGATGTTCCTTGACGTAAATGGAATTTCCTCTTAAATTTCAGGTTGAGAGGACTTTCATTTGTCTCAACAGGAATTCTTTTGCCGAGGGGCCATTCACTCTGAAATGAGACGAATCTTTGCCGACGATTACATTTGATTTTTTATGATTTCGTTTCGGATTTCATATGATTTCATACGATTGCTTCTTCCTTGTAAGCAAACTATGATTTCAATAGTGACATGGCACTAATTTCAATGAACGCGCTCTGACCGTCTATTGACTGCTGCCGACTTCCAGCTAAAATTGCAGACTCGCACTGCCTGACTCGATTCCGTCTGACTCCATCTGATGTCACGCTGACTGCTCCATGATTGCTCGCTCGGGTCGCATTTACGCTCGTAAGTAACGTCAGAGGCGGCGCAGCCAGCATGGATGCCACGGAGAATATCATAAATAAACTTGTTTTTTTCTTATCATCCATTCAAAAGCATCCTTTTTGAATGAGTGAAAATTGTACATGAATTATAAGTAATAAAAATTTTCAATTTATTTACATTTTATCTTATTTCAATTTTGTACCGCAAGCGAAATGTGATCAGAAAAGTTGAAGCTTGTATGGATTCGAAATTTGAAATGTTGCCAACATTTTAGTGTCCGAGAGTTTATTATTTTGATCTCAAATTTCATATATATATATATATATATATATATATATATATATTTGGAATTTATAAATAAATTTGCAGAGGGCCTCATTTGGAAATTTAAGAATTCGAAATTGATGGTTTTGAAATTTATTGTTGGGTGACTTGATAAATTTTTTTATTTATAAAGAAAAGTTGACACTTGCCAGTTTTGTAATGTTAGAATTATCAATGTGGAAAATTGTAATATCGTAATTTATAGTTGTGCGACTTGTTAAATTTGGAATTTATAAATAAATTTGCAGAGGGCCTCATTTGAGAATTTCACAATTCAGAATTGATGGTTTTGAAATTTATTGTTGGGTGCCTTGATAAATTTTTTTATTTATAAAGAAAAGTGGACACTTGTCAGTTTTGTAATGTTGGAATTATGAATGTGGAAAATTTTGTAATATTGTAATTTATAGTTGGGCGACTTCATAAGCTTGGAATTTATAAATAAATTTGCAGAAGGCCTCATTTGGAAATTTCAGAATTCGAAATTGATCGTTTTTGAATTTATTGCTGGATGACTTGATAAATTTACAAATTTAAATACAATCATAAATTGGATTATCCGTAAAATTGGTGCATTTGCAGATGCTGTCTGCAAAAAATATTTGAATATTTTGTAGTCACTTTTATTCACATTTTTTATTATTATTTCTCAATTCAAAACTGCCGGTGAGACTCGAAGCCTGGATTCGCGGTCGATAAGGAAGGGCGTCCCGATTTGGCGAGTGGTAATGTGTGTTTCGGACCAGTGATGCAATTCAAAATTGGAATTAAAAACAATTATTGTGATTGAAAAATGCACAAGAATGTATATAAAATGTACAACTTCTGATTTTGGACAAGAAAAAAATTTATAACACATATAATAACAGTTTATTTTCTTTGACTTCCGAAGAATAACTTATATTTCACAAAACATTTAATTTCAGAAGAAATTGGTTAAAAAAGTAATTCAAAATAATTTTTTATAATGTTTTTAATATTGTTTATGTATTCTTAAAAGATACCATTTTGACTTGCGCGCCAACTACGGCCAACCAGTTCGCGGCCCGAACGCAAGCGCAGTAGCAAAAGGCGCCAACATTGGCATCACTGATTTCGTACTTCAGAGCATCGGAGATTCAGAGCACGATATGACAGGTGGCCTGAATATCGTGTTTGCTTTGCTGCTTACAACTATAGTCTTAGGATATTCACATGCACAGGACATCTCAAATTTGTACCCACTTTTCTCCATTTCGCGATGTATTTCGCAAAATTTAGGATCATTATCATCAAGTCGTGGGTCTTCGAATACGTGATAGCTCCTGATAATGCTTCTGTGATGTCAGAATTGTTAGTAAATAAATAAATTTGTGAACGGTTCTCGCCGTTCAAATGCTGTCTTCTGCTATCTTATGATTACTCCTTTTCGAAAAATTTATAATTTCTATAAAAATAATAATTGCCTCAGCAAAAGGCTTAATTTCTCAACATTTTATTGATCCGAGGATCTCGCAAAACCGCAAATATTTGACAAGTTTTCTTCCTTTCGTTCTCAAATACTTGAGAAATATTATATATTGAATCAGTGACGTACCTATACAAAAAAAAATCCAAGTCGGATTGAACCAACGCCCTTAAAGTATAGGCTTTACAAGGGAAAACTTTTAAATTTTATTTTGAATACACGTTTTGATTGAACTGGTTCCAATTTCCTCTTTTTTCCATCAAATAAAAATTGTATTAATTAAAATCTCGAAATGATGAAAATGAATTATGAAAAAGTTTTGAATTAATAAATCTCTTAAATGACTCTATTAAATCTAAATAAAATTAAAAATCAAAAGCAACCCTGGAAAATTTTTGTTTTATTTGAAAACCCATTTCGAGGTAACTTCATGTCACAGAAATCGTATATGAATAGTTGTATACTACAATTGAATATCGTCTTGAATAAATCCTGATATGGAACGGCATGACCTTATGATGAAGATTGAGCGACACAATGACTGTCTCCGGAACAGAATGGCACGATCGTGCGTGACACAGCTCCTCAATACTGATGTTTCAATACATAATATTTTCTTGTCATTCGCAAACAAAAGTGCTCGAAATAAATATTGATTCAGATTCAACCTCAAGTAATTCACCAAATAATTGTTTTATTTTCACTGCTCTTACTTGATGGTGTTTTAAATGGGAAAAGCTCGATTTTCAAAAAAATGCAAAAAAGAAGTACTTGCTATACATTATTTGTGAATTAAAGTACTGTCACCTCTTAAGGAGTATTTACCGAATAATTTACACACAATAGCTCTTAATTTTGACACACCCGAGCCTCTTTAATTGTACCCGGAAAATGACCCAAAAAATGCAAAATAGCAGTTTTCTATCAAATTCATGCTAAAGACGGTATTTAAAAAAATTGTTAACATTAATTATTTTTATTCAATAAGTGACGAGTTTTAAAGTATATTTTGAATAATTCAAATTTTCTAAAACAATTATTATTTGTGTAAACAATCCCCCCCCCTGTAAATCGTGAAAAGTTATTATCTTTCGAAATAAATCGTACAAAGTTGATGAATATGAAAAGTAGTAGTTCTTGTTTAACTCATTTAGTAATTATTTAAACAATTCTTATTTGTTTCAACAATTTTTTCTGCCTAAAATCGTAAAAAGGTAGTACTTTATGGAAATAATGATACAATTTAAAGAATGTTGAATGCAATATATTTTTGAAGGATGTTTGTTAATTATTTAAACCATTTATATTTTTTTAAACAATTTTTTCTCCTTGTGAAGCATATCTACGTGCAAATTATTTTCAGTTCACAGATTCCAATCATCTACGGGGGTGATTTAAAGAAAAAGCTATATATACTTTAGGAAATATCTTCGTGTAAATTATTTACAGTTGACAGATTCCAATTATCTACTGTGGTGATTTGAAAGAAAAACTCTACTTTACTTACGGTAGTTGATTTTAATTTTTTAAATAAATTATTATTGTTTGAACAATATGGCTATACGTTCTGAGATAAGGAAATACTGAATATTAAGCGACATAGTGTGAGAAATTCGAAAAATCTAGACTTTTCTCCACCTTTCCTATGAACAGGCGCAAGTGAATGATTAATAGTTGTTTAAATAATTGCAAAATATCTTAAAAAAAAAAATATTACTTTTAGCATTCGTTAATTGTGCCATTAATTGCAGAAAAGAATAACGTTTCACGATTTACAGAGAAAATATTGTTTAAACAAATGAAAATTGTTCAAAAAAATTGAAATTGTTGAAAAAATTGCTGAATATCCTTTAGAAAAAATATAACTCTCAACATCCGGTAGTTGTGTAATCAATTCCAGAAAATAATAACTTCTCTCGCCTTACGCAAAAAATTTATTTAAACAAATAAAATTTGTTTGAATAATCACCAAATATCCTTTAAAAATATATTGCTCTCAACATTCTTCAATTGTGCAATTATTTCCAAAAAATAAAAACTTTTTATGATTTTTGGAAGCAAAAATTGTTTAAACATATGAAAATTGTTTAAATAATCACCAAATATCCTTTAAAAATATATTGCTCTCAACATTCTTTAATTGTGCAATTATTTCCAAAAAATAAAAACTTTTTACGATTTTTGGGATTCACAGGGAGAATAAAATTCTTCAAACAAATAATAACAATTTAAACAATTCAAAATTATATCAAAAATGCTTGAAATCTCGTCACTTATCGATTGAAAATAATACATGTTGAAAAAATTTCAAAAATTACCGTCTTTAGCATGAATTTGATAGAAAACTGCTAGTTGGCATTTTTAGGGCAATCTTCTGAGCACAATAAAAGAGAATTTGGAGTGCCAAAATTAAAACTTCTTGGGTAGAAATTATTTCTTGAATACTCCATAAGAGGTGACTATACTTTAATTCACAAAAAGTTTGTAACACGTGCTTCATTTTTACATTTTTTCTAAAACCCAGCTTTTCCCCTTCAACACCCCATGTTAATTTCTAAAGACCGGGTGCATGGGTAAACGTTGATAAAAAAAATTACGTCAATTATATTTTTTTGGAAAACAAACAAAATGGGAGGGGGGGCGTCACCACAAAAATCGAAAGTCTAATTTTGATAGGTATAAATTTGGACCACCCTATTATTCACGTTATTCGGTATTTTCGTCAATAAAAACGTAACCCCTTCTATTGAACCCTACGGTACCCTCTTATACTCTCCTTCTGAAATCTTCCATCTATCCCCTTTATCCCCCCTCTACTCCTCGCCTGTTACCCCATCTCTTAATGTACACCCTTATATCCTTTCGGGCGATGCAAAGTGGTGCCTGTCAATGCAAAAATGGGACACAATGAGAAAAAAAAAAGTTACTAGATCGGTCTCTCCTTTGGCATATTTTGATGAATAGAGAATTGAAGTTACAAAATTCGATATTCCTGTTTCGTTATAATGCATCTGCAGTGGTGGAGAAATGATAAGAGAACACACAGGTAAGATATGCGTTTCATTCATATTCGAGTATCAAACTTGCATGACCTTTGAACCAGCATACATGCAAGCCTATTGCATCTATCGTTATTCAAAAAAATGGATTTGACTTAGGAAAGCAAGTACTTTATACACACTATAATAAAAAAAGTTATAGTATACCGCAATATTCCTTCAATATTTTTATTAAAGGTGGTGAATAATATTCATGGGTACCTAAAAAACTTGAAAACGTTTGCCGATATTTAACTAAAAATAATTTATTTAATAAAATCTAGTTAAATTATAAATTGAACACACAAAATCATTGTTTTATAGATATTTTTAGCTGTTTGCTTCACATTGAAATATTATTTATAGAATATTATGTAAAAATATCTGTATTCTCGGCTATTTTGAAAAATTCATAACTCTGGTTTTTATAATATTGCAACGTTTTGACAAAAGCAGTTTATTTTTTAAAGTAAAAACTATCTAAGTAAGCTGAGATACTATTGAAAATATTTCCAATAACTTATATATTAAATATATAATTCGGCATTGCCGACACGAAATATACAGTTTGATTATAATATCTATATACAGTATATATATATATTAATGTTTGCACTCAGTGACAACATTTGATTTTTGAGGCTTTATTTTTATGATCAGCGACCATAAATAAAACAATAATATGAATTTCACAGATTTTCATGCAATTAATGGTAGATAACGGAAGGTTAAAAATTATTATGCATTTTGCAAGGTAAATATATACTCTGGAAAAATTTTGCAAAATCATATGCGTGCTCAACAACCCCAAAATCATCAAGTACACCTGATTTCAACTCGACTCTTGCACATTCTCTTACCATGTCTCATTTTTGCGAGGGTGAACCATTGCAAAATTTTGAAAATTTGCTCAGCTATCTGTTACAATTTGCTTTCTTATGCAATTTTTATCAAAAATTTTTGTTTTTCAAAAATATTGCGGAAAAAAAATCAAATTGCAAAATTTGTGCACTTAGAGGCAATATTCGCTTGTTTTGACATCATATTCTTGTTCAGCGACCCACCAAACCTACTAGGTATCAATTTTGTCTCGATTTTAGCAAATTTTCTTACCATGTCCCATTTTTGCATTGACAGGCACCACTGTGCGATGATCAATAATTATTCCGCACTGGGTACCTGCGAACGGTTCCCCCACTACACGGCTTCCCCTCACTCAGCCGAACTGCTGCGGCCGAGCCTAGTCAGCGGGAGTCCTATGTACCTAATGAGGACTAAAAAGCGGAATATAACATTATTTAAATTCAGCACTTGGTAATTTATGAATATAATATTCGAAACCTGCGATTTATGATGATTCCAACGACATGTTATTTGGCTTAAGGAGGTACGGTCACGAACACACTTTTCTTACGGATTTGTTTGACCTTCGAATAAAGGTTCCTTGGAATGTTATCTAAACGTTTGCAAAATTCAAAAAATATTGTCTTCTCCTGAGCTAAGATAATTAAGATCAAAGTTAAACCCTTACACACATAAAGCCTATCCCAAGCATAGGAAAATGTTACAATTCTGACTCTAACTCGTAAACTATTCTGACCGTTTGTTTCAAAAACTAATATATGTTAGAAGGGAGTTTCATGAAGATTTAAAAAAAAAAATCAGAATTTTTGTCCTCTTAGTTTGAGAATGAGAGGTAACCAAGGTTTGAGAATTTTGAATTATTCGAAAAATGAAACAAGCACGTGGTAGCTATCCGGCAACGCTGTCGGAGTGCCTAGCGGGTCTAGCGCATGCGCAACTTCTTTCAATATTTTATGAGAAACTTTCTTTTTCATAAATTCAACTTTAACTACTATTCGATCTGTCATTTTCAACAAATGTCACGTTTTCATTTGCAGTCAAAGAGCATAACTGTCAAAGCAGACACCATAGAAAATGCGAAGTTGTCGCGTCTACGTTCAGATCTTGAGGAGTTAGTGTGTACTTGTCTGTATACACAACTTCTCTATGTGCAGTGTATCATCATAGCCAAAAAATGTTTCTTAGGTCTGACAGGAAATTAATTAATAAAACATTATATCGGCATAATTATCTAATTTTAGACTTTTTTCGACGTAAATAAGCTACATTTTATACATTTAAGGATTAATAAAACTTATTTCACTCAAACAGTATTATTTTCCGACATAGACTTAGGAATAACTTTTTGCAGATGGTATGCGCGACCGTACCTCCTCAAAAAGTTTAAAATCAAAGAATATTCAAGTGTATATGAAATTTTATGGAAAAAATTCGAGTATGTTTTACTCAGATCCACTGCAGTAGCTTTAATTCATGGGTACAATATTTTAATTAACTTGGGAACTTCCGGAAGCTAAAATTTGGCCAGATTTGAAAACTCATTAAATAACGTAATAAATTTGGTTTATTTCTCAAACAATCGCATTTCTCAAAATTATCCTTGAAATAATTTTAGATGAAATAAAAAAGCGATGTTCAAAATAACTTGTGGGAGGCAATTCTTGAGCGATTTTAGATTTATTTTATTTTTTTGAGAAAGTTAAATATTTACTTTCGACGAGATTCATGAGGCCCGATTGTTAAATTTTTATTTGTTCAAACATTTATGGTAGTGCAAGTAGGGAAAAATAGTCAACATTTTCGTTTTTTTTTTCTTTCCGTGGAAAATTTTTACCTGTATTTAGCATCGCTGGACTGGATGCGCAGGGGTGTTTAAAAGCAAAAAAATTATTTTTTGGTGAAGTTAATCGTTATAAATAAATTAAATTAACAGTCTACATTATGTATTTTTCGTCTTTAAAATACATTTTTGAGTTAAGATTATTTGATTTTATCGACAAAATGATACTTGATCATATAAATTTATCATTCGATCTTTTTAAATAATTTTATAATTATATTACATAAACAAATGCCCAGTGTGGACATTTAGATGCAGGGAGAAATAGTCTTTTCTCTTAATTTTGTCAAAATTATGTTGTTCGTATTGTTGAATGATGAAAATTTATAATCCTGTATTTTTTGTTAATTTCATAAACAAATTATATAAACAAATGCCCTGTGTATAAATTTGAAGCCAGGAAGACATCTTTTTTTATTTTTATTTTCCTTAAATAATGCCATCAGTGATGTTTAGTGATGAAAACTTCTCATCAAATATTTTAAAATAAATTTCTAAATAATTCTATAAACAAATGCCAAATGTATACGCTTAAAGTAATTTTTTCATTTGAAAATTTTGCTTCCAAAATCAGCATTTGTTCTTAAAATTCGTTTATTATCAAATTTACATCACGGAACAGTACTGACCATATAACTGAAGACAAATTCGAGTAAGTTTAAGATGTGACTTAAAGTTTTTAAGAGATTCCAGAATAATTTGAAAGCATTTTGAGAGGCTTCAAAAGAAGGAAAAATTGTCATCAAAATTCATAAAAAAACTAAAAATATTTTTTTTTTTTTTAATTAATTTAAAAAAATTAACTGAATTTAAAGAACAGAATCTGGAAGATTTTGAGGAGATTTAAAAAAAAATGTTTCGATTTTAAAAAAAATCGAAAGAAAAATTTGAGTTTTAAGATAAAAACAAAATTTTCATTAGATACCTGGAAAAATTTTAAATGACTTTTTTCTCACAAATTGTTAAGAGAATTTTCAGAAAGTTTTTTGAACAAATGTCCCTCAATTTTTCCAAAAAAATAAATTCAAACTTGGCCAAGAATTGCCTTCCACAAGTTATTTTGAACCTCATTTTTCATTTCATCTAAAATTATTTCAAGGATAATTTTGAGAAACGCGATTGTTTAAGAAATAAACGAAATTTATGATGTTAGTTAATAAGTTTTAAAATCTGACCAAATTTTAGCTTTCGGAATTTTCCAAGTTAATTAAAATATTGTACCTATGAATTAAAGCTACTGCAGTGGATTTGAGTAAAACATACATATTTATATACATACATATTTAAGCCAAATAAAATATCGTTGGAATCGCTATAATTCGCAGATTTCGAATATTTTATTTGTAAATTACCAAGTGTTAAATTTGACAAATGTTCTATTCTGCATTTTAGTCCTCATTAAGTACAAAGGACTCCCGCTGATCAGGATCGACGACAGCAGTTCGGCTGAGTGAGGGGAGGCCGTATAGTGGGGGAACCGTTCGCAGGTATCCAGGGCGGAATTGTCATCTGCGCATCCTTCCTTCTGTATGGTCGGCTTTACACCGACGAGCGAAAGGCTGGTTTCACGCGCGTAGAACTGTTGGTCGGAGAGAAACTTTTGCCTCGGAGAGCACGTCAAAGAAGGGTTGCCAACTTATAAAATGCATGTACTCCACCTGACGGAAACTGTCAGTAACGTAGGCCATCAAAGGTGATGATGCACAGTTACCGGCAGTTTCGATCAGCTGAAATATCTGAATTTTATAATTAGGCAAACCTTCTTTCACGCGCTTTTCGAGGGGAAAGTTTCTCTCCCCACAACCGTTCTACGCGCGTGAAACTAACCTTCCGTTCGTCGGTGTAAAGCCCACCTACCTGTATTGTCTTCCACTCCCAAAATCTATCACCTATCTCCTTAACTTCCCCCCAATTACTCTTATCCTCATCCTTCCGGCCGCTTCTCTCCAAACAACCTACACCTGCCTATCTAATATTCTCCCTCTGAACTCACTCTTTCTCCTCTCTACTCACTCTTTCTTTCTCCTCCTTCTCCCCACTCTCACCTCTTCCGTCTCACTCTTACTATAACCTTCAGTATAATCCTTTCCTATACTGCTCCCCCTGAATCCCTCATCAGGAAATATCCCCTCTATCCCTGCTGATACCTTCCACTTTGACCATGTTTCTCTCTACTCCACTTATTTACTTTCTCTGAAAAATCCTCTCCATCTTCCTTACATTCCACATCCTCCATATCCTATACAATCTTCCCCTTTCTACCGGTCTCTCCGCCTTCTCATATTCCCCCATCTACTCCATGTTGCTACGGTCCAAAGGTATATTTAATATTATTGTTTAGGAATTGTTGTTTTACGTTAAAAACTTATTTAAAAAGTATCATAAAAGAATTTGATCGATTTAAAACTATACGTTTTATATAGGCTTTTGTATAGCAGTTACTAGTATTCTACCTTCTTTTAAATACAATATGATTAATAGTGAGCAGGAAATAAAAATATTCCCGTCCGCCTGACTATATGTATGTATTTTTGGACAGTCAATTATAGTTACGTGTCTGGAGCTTCTTCCTCACTTTTTGCATATCCAGCCTACGAATTCATAGAGAATCCAAATCCTGGAATATAAAGACGGAAATAATTGGATTTGTATAATTTAAGAGAATAGCTCCAATTTTCTAAATTACAGGCACGCAAATAAGATTACTGTAAATAATATATGGAAATGATTAAGAATCGATGCGTTGACAAGGACGCCTTTTCAGGCCCCTCACAAACTTCATTATAGTTAAGGCTAACTAACTTCCGTTTGCATGAATTAAGTTATCAAGCTGAAAAATTGCGAACTTAAGGGCATGTATCAGAATGTCCCGTGACCAATTACATGGTTTTGTATTCGACAGCTTTATAATTCGAAAAATATAAATATTGTACTGAAAATTGAGAAACTGATTCAAAATATATAAGGGCACGTATGTCCGGCCTATTCGAGTTTTTATTTTGTTGAAAAAAATGCAATTTCATTATATAAATTTCATCCAGGACACTAAGGCCCTGTTCCCAGTTACATTCCAAGTTCAAAATAATAAAATTCGACTATATAAACAAAATAATAAATCGAATCGATCCGAAAGACTTGCTCTCGCATATTTTGAACAATTTTCCGAAATTTCAGCACAATCCAAAATTTCTAAAATTATAAACTTGCTGCAAATGATTCAATATTATGTAGTTGGACACGTAATACTCTGGTACTCACATACCCTTGCTTAAATAAAAGGCACTAAGGAACGTTTCTGTAGTCCTAAATTTTTGGAATTGTCTCATCTTCCAAACATTCGGGATGAGTAGTCACATACTTTTTATAAGCTTGGCTAATTTTTATCCAAGATTCTCACTCTAGTCATTGTGATCATTCCTAACAGAAGATTCCGTTCGAGCATCCAAAGGTCCAAGGCTCAAATCCCAGTCGAGTTGAAGGGCTTTCCTTATTTCACAGAAAATTTTATTATCGAGCTCCGCGGACAACTAGACGCCGTCGATTTATTTTTGTATTTCAAAAAATGTAAGACCGCACAAACTTTTCTTATTTCCTTTAGCTGATGTTAATTGATGTTGTCCAGGTAAAAATTTAATAAAAAGATGTTAATCTTGTCCATATACTCGTCCAAAAATTTTATTAATCAAGAACGGGCAACGTTAACCACTCGGCTAAGGGCCTCTTCAGTCATACAAAAAATTATAACCAAAAATCGTGTAACCTAAATTATTGACCAATAGGGATGCTTCCTGTATTGATACTTCATGAAAGCATTACTAGTGTTCTAATGAAAACTTCCAAGTAGATTAATTAACATTTCACCCATTTTTATTATTTAACAAAACATAAGTGCAAATTTGCACATTGACGGAGAATGACCCAGATAGGAAAAGGTATATAGCCACCTTATTTATATTCTGTCCTTTTACAAGCATCTCTTTTATCCCTTTTTGATCGAGCCCTCTGTTGAATGTGAACTGGTATTTGCATTCTGAAAAAGGCATAAAAAGTTGCCCTATTGAATGAAATTGCACTTACGAATTGAAATTTTGTTTTGTATTCTTTCTTGTTTTTATTATTTTATTTATATTTATAAGGCAGATGGAAAAAAAATCAGTCGAAAATAGCCTTGCACAGAAAAATTTCATTCAGGGTCCGTTATAACCTATGTAAAATTTAAAATAGATCGATCAAATTCTGAGATTGCGCGGGGCTAAAATATGTTTAAAAATCGCAATCTTCAAATTTTCGCAAAAATAACTACTTTTTTCTTAATCCACATAATATGCATCATTTTTTTTAAATCTTGTAAGATTTCTATATTTTCAGTGTATCTAGGATAAAATCTCATTGTCATAAACCTCAAAAAAACTAAAATAATTTATAAGAGTTTTTAAACTATCAAAAAAATTTGTTTAACATGTTGAAACTTTATCGCACATGAAATTTTGCTAGAATAATTCATAAGATTTCTGCAAATCAATTCAGAATCTAGTCAGTTTTGATCCTGAAATATTATTGTTTTGAATGAAAATTTGGAGTCCGATAAATTTTCCGCAAGCTCAAAAAGTTGTTAGGATAGTTTGCAAAGCTTTTAAAAGTTACTTTAGTTATTTGAGTTTTATAAAAGTGAGACTTGGTCCTGAAAAGAAATAAAATATAGAAATCTTTCAAGATTTTTGAAAATTGGGCATATCATCATTATTAACGATTCTTTCAAAACTCTGAAGATTATAAATATTGTAATCTTCAGTTAATTTAGAGTTGGCATATAATTTAAATTAGGAAAAAAATCAATATTAGCGATTTTCGCATAACTCTGACAATCACGAACATTTTAAACATACTTTTTTCACCGCGGAATCTCAGAATATTGATCGAAGTATTTCAAATTTTACATAGGTTATAAGAGACCCAAAATAAAAATTTCAGTGATTGGCTGTTTTTATCATGCTTTTTTAATTTTACAAAAATAGAAAATATTTGTTTTTTGTAATCCAAATAATATGCTTGATTAAAAAAAATTCTTGTAAGATTTAAATATTTTTACTTTTTTCTAGGTTATAGTCTCATTTTTACAAACCTCAATAAAATAAGATAATTTTTTAAAGTTTTTATTAGACTACTTTTGCATTTTTTAAACATTTAGAAACATTATCGGACTTAAAATTACCTCCAAAAGATCAGAAGACGTCAGCAATTAATTCAGGGTCTGGCCATTTTATAATTATTGAAATATTCTTACTTTTTAAGGAAAATTTTGAGTCCTATAAAGTTTCTACAAGCTCAAAAAATACCAAAGATTAGTTTTAAAGCTTTTAAAAGTTATTTTAGTTATTTGAGGTATATAAAAGTGAGACTTTGTCCCGGGGAAAACGATAATATTAAAATCTTCCAAGATTTTTAAAAATTGGGCATATTATCTAGATTACGAAAACAATTATTATTGGCCATTTCTTTTTAACTCTAATAATAAGAATTTTTTTATCTTTATTTAATTCAGGGTCTGGCCATCTTGATTGCTGAAATCGTCTAATTTTGTTTAGGTAAATTTAGAGGGCAGTAAAGTTTCTACAGGCTCAACAAAAAATTATGATAGTTTGGTAAGGTTTGAAAAATTATTTTAGTTTTTTTGAGGTTCATTCAAATCAGATTTAATCTTAGAAAACTGAAAGTATTGAAATTCTACAGCATTTTTGAAAATTGAGCAAAACGAAAAATTGAAAAACTCTGAGAATTACGAATATATTTGAAACTCACTTTTGCCTCGCGGAACCTCAGGATATTGATCCAACTATTTCAAAATTTACACAGGTCGAAGTCTGCTAAAAATACTCGTGTAACTCGCCGGACACGAATTGACCTCGAGTAACTCACAAATTTTGTTATAAAAACAAGTAACTTTCTGAAACAGTTTGGAAACGAGTAACTCGCATGCTGCATAATTTATTATCTATTTAGAGTTATAAAACCAAAATAATTTCGTATTTATCACACTTCCAAAGATAACGTTCTTCAAAAATTATAGATATAATTAAAACTAATTAAAATCAATGAAAATTGAATTTCGTAAAACATCGAGTTACTTGAGTTCAATTCGTGTCAGGTGAGTTACTCTGGTGTTTTTAGCAGCCGCCGAGGTTGTGAGGGACCCAAAATGAAAATCTTCATTCCTTGGCTGTTCTTTATTTCTATTTTTTCCCCACCCTAATTTTTTGTTGTAATTCATTATTATAAATTCTAGTCTGGTCCCCGAATGTTTCTTGCTGCTTTCAAGGTTTCTTCCATCGTTACCGTCTCTCTTCGTGATACAAGTATTTCGACTTTCCGTTGACTAATACAATAATGAGTTAGAATAATGGGTTGAATGGAAAATTTGAAAATATAAATACATTTCTCTCCAAATGTACCACTTATTTTTTCATAATTTTCAATATGATTCTTCTAGAAATACCTTTCTTCAAACAAAAAATCTTTTTAAGGTTTTCGGCCACCTCCACCGATGATGCATTGGAAGCTTCAAATTTGAAATCTTGCAACATATAAAGCCCATTTCTGTAAGTTCCTCGTTGTCACTTGTTGGAAATGATTTCGTGCTTCCAGGAAGTGATCATAAGTTCAGTAATTTATGATAGAATATTTATCAATCGCTGTGCCCCCATTATGTTACGTTTTCTTTCCATCTAGCCAAATGGCTTATATTTATCAAACAAGCACATCCCTTCATTGTCAGGTTCTTCGAAGTCCAGGTCGGAGGTTCATGAGCAATAGCGACAACGTTCATTTTTTAATCCAGTGGAATGCAATCCATTAATTTTTTCTTTCGACTAATACTCATCAGATGAAGTATCATCTGTAACTTCTTCATAATCATTTTCTTCGTCGACTTTGCGTAAAGAAATAAGTTCCTCGTCTGTTACAAGAAATTCCTCTTTGAGCGTTTTCATTGCATTCTCATGAAGCGCTTAACCTATTATCTTACCTTTGTCACTAAATTCTACAGAAGATTCTTCGCGATGATATTATTTTCCGTAAAAAGTCTCTTTAAATGGGCAACTGTATTCTTCAGACTCAAATGGGATATATCAGTGTGAAGTCATTTTTCATGAAATTCCTCTTGCACAGTCGAAGGACCTGGAGAATTTTGAGATTCTTTAATCGAGGTTTTCACGGTTTTCATAATCCCAGCATTTCTAAGCGATAAAAAAGCTGACGGCAAGATCCAAAAATGGTGAAAGGAAAGAACTGCGGTTTCAAAATTTGAATTAACTCTAGATACTCCTCTTTTTTGACTTTTTCAACATTCAAATCTGCGGTGAGGCCTTGACAATTAGGATTAATTTCTGGATACCTTTTTGTTTTGTCACAAATCTCATTGATCGAGATTCCAGATGCGAACTGAATATATAAAATTAATTAATCAGTTAATTCAAAAAATGCCTCCGTGAAAAGGCATCATCAGACCCTTCACCAATCTTTTGTAGCCAGAGAAAACTGTCTGCAGCTATCCTACAGGTATAGACGATGTCCTCCAAACTGCGGAATGCATGGGAGAAGTGTTGATGGATTTGAGTACAAATTAACAGTCAATGTCCGCTAGGGGCGCCATATTATCCCCCAATAACGACAGATCTGTCGTCGGTGATGAGACAATTGAAAACAAACACAATTGAATACACTGAAACATGGATTTAAGAAGTCCGGATTCACGACGTTCCGAGAATTGATGTCCTTGGCTGTTTCATTATGAGGGGATCCGCGGAACCGAAAAAGAGGCAGTACTCAGTCATGCGTGACAAACAGCATGAGGGCAGTACCCTCAGTGCATTACTTGCGTCAGCTGTTAGCATGCGTCGGATGTATGTATGTCTCATCATTGACAAAATATTCGTCTGTACGAGGGAAAATGTGACCCCTCAGCGGACATTTACTGGTAATTCGTTTTTAAAACCATAAAAAGGTCCTAAGCGTCCCAAGTAAAGTTCTAGTTGATTATATTACTTTTAGAATGGTGATGAGAATGATAATATTAATATATTCAGAGGTATGCTGACGTGGATTGTCAACCTGTGAACCCTAGCTGAGTCTCCTTGGTTGGCGCCCCCTAAGCATGTTAGTGCCCCCCGCCCCAAAAAAATCGTTTAGATCAATAGATAATTTTAGAATAATCAAAGTGCAACTTAAAATAAAATAAATGGTATATTTGCAGAAAAATTAGTTTTAACTCATGAAAATTTTTGTTCCTGGCTGATTGAGGGCGCCACCCAGTCCGCCACTAACTGTATTACCATGAATATGAACGGACAATGAATTATTTAGGAATTTATAAGAACAGGGTTTGGTGCGTATAATATGTCACGTGATTTACGTAGAAATTTCTGAATTCAAAGGAATAATAGGGTAAGAGCATCGATTATTATATTATATTATTATTAGTAATATATCTACTCTCAAAATTTTGCACATAATACACTGGAATGTTCAATTACTATTAAAAGTTGTCAAAACACTTGATAAATGATTGAAAATAAATATGTGGTCTCAAAATTTCAATGCTTGGCACTGCTAACCCCTGTTATTGGCACTCCCGTATACAGTGTTTAGCACTACACTCACCCAATCTCTCCATATTTCTTTAGCTACGTTAAAACATTGATTGAAGACCAATTTTGTATCTGGAAATATAAAATAATTTTTATATTAATAATTCTATTTTAGAATGTTATCATTTGTTTTCTAGACAAGTCATTATTTTTGACAGCAGCTGTAAAGCTTTGGCCATTTCACAAGTGTTATTCGGTAGGCGCTTTTCTTCCGTCAGGCATACTTTGATGGGCATATCTATTCCAATCAATAAAATAAATTACTTCATAAATGTTACTAATTTTCTAATTTTCTACTTCACATTAGCAAAATTAAGAAACAAATTCTAACGAGGATATCTTTCTCAAATTTGGTCAAAATAAATCAGCCACCGATTGAATAAAACCTTTAGCTATTACAAAAACATAAATTCTGGCGTAACATTTGAAACAGTTTACAAAAATACTATTAAACATTGTATGTATAAACATAATTACATTCAAGTTAGAATTTAGATAAAAACAATATCTACCTATACCTAAAAAGAATGAATGATATTAACAAAACTTTGGAGATTACGATTACCGGAAAAAACTAGAGTTTTATACCGCTTTTTAAGGAAAAGATAGAAGTAAATAATAATTAATGAAGAATTGGGAAATAATAATAATTAATGAAGAATTGGTAAATTCTTGAAATAAAGATCAGTATTTCCAAAAATGAATAATTCTCAGATTAAACGTAAGAATGCACTTTTAAACGAGTTAGTAGAAAACAAACATTATGTAAACAAATGGAAATTGTTGAATTTTTCAGACAAAACGACGAATTTTTCAGATAACAGTTGAATTTTCAACAAAAAAGTACAAGTTTCAACATAATAGTTTAATTTTCTACCATGTTGTTGAATTTGAACAAAAAGAATTTTTAATCGGTTTAGTTCGACCTAGAGGTCTGCGCCGACGTCAGTTGGATCGGCGGCGGCGCTTAGTCTAAATTTGATTGGCGACTGGTGGCGAGCCGGCGTGACGCCGTTCTAAATTTTCGGCGGCGGCGTTGATGTCGGCGCGTGTTTGTAAAATAGTTTTTTTATGTCTTTTTTTTTACTTATAAATAGGAAAAAGATAAAGAAGAAAATTTAATAAATATTTATCATTTATTCATATAAAGCTCGTAATAAAAGGTTGCAAGAAATCTTAAGCGATCAAATCGCTTAGGAATGCAATAGGAACTTCGATTTAATTTTTAAATGTATTTCTGATTTTTTGGTATTTTCACGCAAATCATCTTCAGAAATTCCCAAGTTATATTTTTCCCCCATGATAACATTCAATAACCCCCAAAAAACCACCCCTACCACTTTTACCTGAAAAAATTGCAATTGCCGCTCGGCAACCCCCTTTAAAAATGGTTTAATTTGAAATAATGACACAATTCACCTTTATAAATCCAAAAGTAATATTTTTCACCCCATGATGATATTCAACAACACCCAATATCACCCCTAACATTTTTAACGAAAAAATTCACAAGTTCCTACATGCAAAACACTCAGAAAAATTAATTAAAAATAATCACACATGTCACCTCCATAAAACTCCAAGTTATATTTCTAGCCCCATGATTATGTTCAACAACTCTCAATATCACCCCTAACATTTTTAATGAAAAAATTCCCAAGTTCCTTCATGCAACACACTGAAACAAATGTTCAAATTCAAAATATTCACTCAATTCACCTCTAATAAACTCGAAGTTATATTTCCAACCCCATGATTATATTCAACAACTCCCAATATCACCCCTAACACTTCTAACGAAAAAGTTCCCAAGTTCTTTCATGCAAAACACTCAGAAAAATTAATTTAAAATAATCACACAAGTCACCTTTATGAAACTCCAAGTTATATTTCTAACCCCATGATGATGTTCAACAACTCTCAATATCACCCCTAACATTTTTAATGAAAAAACTCCCAAATTCCTTCATGCGAAACACTGAAAAAAATGTTGAAATTCAAAATAATCACGCAATTCACCTTGAAGAAACTCTAAGTTATACTTCCAACTCCATGATTATATATACAACAACTCTCAATATCACCCCTAACACTTCTAACGAAAAAGTTTCCAAGTTCCTTCATGCAAAACACTCAGAAAAATTAATTTAAAATAATCACACAAGTCACCTTTATGAAACTCCCAGTTATATTTCCAACCCCATGATTATATTCAACAACTACCAATATCACCCCTAACATTTTAAACGAAAAAATGCCATTGTTCCTTCATGTAAAACACTCAAAAAATATTTTAAATTTCAAATATTGACTTAATTTACCCTTGGCAAGCCCTGAATTATATTCCCAACCTCATGATAATATTCAACTCCCCCGGAAACCACCCCTACCACTTTTACCTGAACAAATCCCAAGTGCCTCCCGGCAAAACACTCAAAAAATTTAAAAATTTAAAATAATCACACGAGTCACCTTCATAAAAAAATGTATGTTTCCAACTCCATAATAATATTTACGCCGCCGAAAATTGAGAACGGCGGCACGCCGAATGAAAATCTACGGCGTCGCGCGGCGGCTCAGACCTCTAACTCTACAGAAAAAAGACGAATATCTAACAAAATAGTTGAATCCTCAATCCAAAAGATTAATTTTCAACAAATTTGATTATTAAATAGGTAAATTTGAAAATATGGTTCCATTTTCAACCAAGTGGTTGAATTTTTAACCAAAAAAAATATATTTTCAAGAAAAATTTTTTTTTCCAACAAAATAGTTTAATTTTTTACAAAGTTGTTGAACTGGCAAGCCAAAAAGGCGAAATTTCTATCCAAAAATATGAAATTTCAACAAAAAAGTTAATTTACAAGCAAATGGTGGAATTTTCAACTAGAATGATCAATCTTCAAAGAAAAAAAAATGAGTTTTTTACAAAGTAGTTAAACTTTGAAGAAAGCAGTTAATTTTTCAACAAAAACTTATGAATTCTCAACGATACTTGTGATAGTTGATATTTCATCCGAAAAAGACTTTAATTTGAAATCAAAAACAGTTGAATTCAACCAAAAAAGGCAAATTTTCAACTAAAAAAGATCAATTTTTAATTTAAAATAGCAATTTGTAACCAGAAATTGAATAGTTATATTTTCAGTTAGAAAATTAATTTCCAACAAGAAAAAAGCGAATTTTCGAGAAAATAGTTAAATTTTCAAACAAAGTGCTGAATTTTCGTATGAAATGATGAATCTTTAACAAAAAAATGAATTTTCAACAAAAGAGTTGAACATTCAACCGAATATTTGAATTTTCAATGAAAAAGATTATTTTCGACCAAAAAGACGAATTTTTAACTGAAAAAAAATAAATTTTCAACCAAAAATAGAATAGTTAAATTTTCAGTTAAAAGAACCAATTTCCAACCAAAAACTAAAGAGAATTTTGAACAAAATAGTTGATTTTTGTTGCAGTTTAAACGAAACAACGAAGAAGCGGGAGGGGAAGTTTCTTAAAAGCAGGGGAAAAAGAGGACCCCTTTAAAAAAGGAGAAAATATGAAAAAATAGGTGAAAGAGTGTGAAGTCTGAAATATAAAAGTGGTTTTCAAACTTGATAAGTTTTCATTGAACTTTTCCATTACAGGGCTATCTTTCGCAAAATTCACAAACTTATTTCAAATTTCTCATCAGAAATCGCACTAAATGCTATCTAAGTTCGTAGCGTTACTTTCTTTGAGAAAACTAAAAATACTCGCGTGAGGTTTGATAAAGAAAATGATAAGATATGTTAAGAAACCGAATTATTCATTTTAAAATTGTTTAAATTCGTCACTTTTGCATAATTTTAATAAATATTTTTTCAAAAAATACAATGAATAATAATAAATAAAATAATATTTAAAAACCGCTGGGCTGCGTCTGACCCAGCTAAGTGACCTTTAATTTTGTTGGATATTAGTAATTCGCGACATTTTTAAAATAATTTTGCTTGAAATCGACCAATTAGTTGGAAGAAAGGTTTTGTAAAATTGAAAGTGGAATACTGACCTCCTTTTAGGCGAAGTGGGTATAAAAAAAAAACCAAAACCAACGTCTGACCCTCGCCTTGTAAAAATGCGTTTCATGAAGGAAGTTTTTGAATTAAAAGCGAATTTGAAAGCTCAAATTTTCATTAGGTATACAAATTAATTCGGTACTTATGATTATGTCTAATGGTTTGGAGAGCTGGAAAAGAAGTTCCAGGACGAGAAAAACAATTATGCCACTTAGATAACTATCTTAAGACGAGGAAAACTGCAAGTTTTACCAAGAATTACAAGACATCAAAGTAAAGGCGCCGAATTAATTTGTAGAACTAATAGAGGTTTATGAAGTAATGCTTCAATTTATTAAATCTATTGCAGAAAAAAAATGCTTCTTCCGAATAAGACTAAAAAATACTTACATTTATTACCAACACTTACATCTTATTTTATGTTTGCTTTGATTACAGTTCTGTAAAGAGGTCGATAATCTATCAGAAATCTTTTTTTTGTGCGTTGTGGAGTTAAAAGCCAAAGCTCTGAAATAAATTCGTAAAATCTTATCGAGGAACGTGTCTTGGATATAAGCTTCAGTCGATCGCTAATGCACAGGAAATCGAATAAGAGCCTCTTGGAAAATATCACGTGTGTTGGCATCTGGAATGCACGACTTGAGTGGACTCCTGGTCAGAATATATCGAGGAATATATACATCAAGCCCTCAGTTCCCAAAATGCATCATGTGCAACCGTTCAGTACAAGTTTCTAAAAGAAGACGACATACTTTTTTTTTACTCTAACTTGCATACTGTCAAACGGGGTAATATCGGACATGTGGGGTCAATTAGGACATTCCTGAATTAATAGTTTAAATTACTTAAGATAGTTTTACCCGGGATCTAGAATCAGTTTAAGCCTTAACTGGTTCTAGATTCTGATTAAGACCACCTAAAGTAATATAAACTATCAATTTAGAAATGTCCGAATTTAGCCCACCTGTCCGAAATTACTCCGTTTGACGATTCCATTTTCATTCAATCGTAAAACTTGTAGGAAAATCTAATACTTTTGTTGTACGTAATCAGTAATTGAATTTCTTTAATAGATGAAACTGGTTGTCGAACATAAAATTATTTCAAAAGTTAGTGTTCTCCTCTCATGAATAAAAAAAGTTTAGAAAAGCAGGAAAATAAATTTGCATGAAGTATTTCAGTCTTCACAGTTCATAAAGAATTGCATGCAGGCTTCCTTCTTTCATAAGGGACGTAGTTTTTCTCTGAACTGGAATAATAACCGATTCAAACTCTCTATTTGAAAAAGGAAACCTTCTTGTTTCCTTTTCATTTCCCATACCTCCTGAGACCATGTCAGGAAAATATTTCAGATGAAATCTGAAGCGAAGAAGGTCATCATTGCATTGGTCGCAAGTTAGTTAATTGATTTACGTAACATTTTCTCTCATCGATTTCGGTCGGATACATGATACGATAATAGTTTCCCTTCAAAAGACAATGGAGGATAAAAAGCCGTTCCGTTAATAATGTCCAAAGTCGGTCAAATCTTCTGAAAAGAACAGAGAGAGAATTTCCTGTGACTCTGATTAAGCAGACATAATATTATTTCCTTTCATTCTTTTTTTATAACTTTATATATGTATATAAGTTCAACTAGTAATAAATGAAGGCGCGTGCATGTCTATGCATTTTTATTTCCTAACATGAAAAATATTTTCAATCTGAAAAGTTTTTCAAATTTTTGTAACTATAATTCCTAATAAACAAATATCCATTTGTGGCTTCTACCAGTTTATGCGTTTATTTTTTGACTCGCTTTGATGCAGATCTGTATCATCATTCTATTATTGATCAGAAAATATTTTTTACAAATATCATTTTACAACTAGTAGTATTCATGTAGTTAGAAGAATAACGAATGATATTGAATGATTGAAAAACAAAAATATATTTTCCTTCTTAAATTTGTTTGTTTGTTCTTTCATCGTTCGATATGATTCTTCGTTTTCTTCTCAATACATAAATGCTACTAATTAGTAGTACAATGATACTTATAAAATATCGGGGTTTCTAGCTTCAACAATCTTTTGTAAACAATAACTTGAAGAGGATATAGATCTGTCTACCCAAAATAATTATTTGAAATAATTTTTATTAGAAAGAATTCATAATTTCGAATTGAAAGATTTAAGGTTAGGAGAGCCTAGATACAAATGCTGCTGTCCCTTGTTTAGAACAATATAAATTCAAAGTTTCTGTTATTATAATTTACTGGAATTTGGATCAATCAAACACGTTCTTATTAATTTTGAATTGAACGGAATTGGTCACGCGACAGATCATTAGTCGGTTCATTGACGTATGCGAGACCTATTTTGATGAAAGGCTTTGCAGATTTGGACTCCCTCGGACTTCCACCTCTGTATACATATAATGAACTGATAAACCAACCGTAATTTATGCTAATCCACTGATGAGTCAGTTTACACCTCAGTAAGTTCTGCTGCTGAAGTAGGGTTTGCTGCGTTGTAGAACTCACTACGATGAGTAAACACTAGGGTGGACCAACACAAAAAATTAAAATTTTGTTTACGGTATTCACCAATTTTATCAAATTTTGAATAAAAATAAACTATAAAATAAAATTGTTTATAGTTTTTTGCAGGTCATTTTTGATGGACAAATTAAAAAGTTCCACGTATTTATTGATTGATTATTAATTGTTTGAATAATTACTTTCTCACTGTTCACCAAAAATGATTGGTATCACAACGATGTGAACTAATTAAACAATTAGTAACTTCAATTAGACTTTATACAAAAATTATCAAGGTAGTAATAGATATAGTGGTAAATTATAATTGGAAATTTTTGTTTGAATTTCCATGCACATCGCCTCTAAATTTGTGCGATCAAAAAAAAAAAAAAAAAATCTAAATGATATTGAGAGGTTCCACTAACCCCATAAAGCTTAACACGTATTTCCCATTAGAATGAAAATGAATAATCACTTTTGAAATATCACCCCCATAAGTATCTTTTTTAGGGTCCCAGAAAAACCCCATAAGTGAAAAATTGGGTTTAGCGAGTTTCTGGCAATAATTAGGATTTTTTGCGTTTTTTGAATGCAAATTATTTTTTAATACATAAAATACTACTTCCTACTGATGATTAGATGTTTACATGAATTGTTTTAACAATTTCTCATTGTTTTTAGCAATTTTCTCTCAGAATAGAGTTGGAAAGTCGCGGTTTTTCCAAATTTTTTAACTTATTTACAACTTTTTAGTTACAACAAGGCAATAATCAATTTAATTCAGCAGAAATATTTATTTAAACAATTTATTATTATTTATAATAATATTCTCTCCAAATAATGCCAGAAAGTTACCATTTATTCTAAAATTTTCCATTTTTTGCCCACTTTTCAATTAAAGTGAGGTAATAATTAATTCAAGTTAACAAAAGACATTGTTTGAACAATAAATAAACAATAATGAGAATCATTTTTAAAACGATCTCTGTGTGTAAATATATTTTTCTGAAATAAAACAGATATTGAAAATATTATTCAAATATTCTTTATGGATCATATTAAATGCATATATTCCTCGAAGTAGTTACTGAGAGCCTTTTTGTTTTAATTAATAATGATATTTATTATTTGCTTCTAACCCAAAAGTCAAAGAAAAGCTGACAATTTCAGGGGGAAAACCCCCGAAACTTTCTAGCATTACTTTAAGTGAAAATTGTCATAAACCTCACTACATTTTTTGAACAATTAGGTTTGTTAACTTGCATTAATTATTACATCACTCTAAGTGAAAAGTGAACATAAATTTGATTATTACAGAAAGAAACGCAACTTTCTAGCATTATTCAGAGATAGTATTATTCACAATAATAAATTGTTTAGACAATTACATTTGTTAACTTGAATTAATTATTACCTCAGTATAATTGAAAGAAGTAGTAGAAGAAGAAGAAGTAGTTGAAAGAAAATGAGAAAAAACAAGAATAAGTTGATTAAAAAATGTATGTGAACATTTATTATCAGTGTATAGTAGTATTTTATGTATTAGAAATGATTTGTATGTAAAAAACTGCGAAAAAATCATAATTTGCGCCAAAAATTCGCAAAACACGATTTTTCACTTAAGGGATTTTTTGTGACCCTATAAAACAGACTTATAGAGACTCTAGAGTTCTATTAAAACTCAGGAATATTTCTTAACCCTCCGCCACAGTGCAGTGGGGCAAAAAAGGTGTCTCTTGACAAATCAGTCTACAGGCCACAATTTTAGTCCAATTTTAATTTTCTTTTCTAAATCAAAGCTGATCGAATTCTCCATAGGTCATTTGAGGCCGATTTTGAGAAAAGTTTTTTACTTTTTTTTTACTCAATAAAAAAAATGGAATTTTTTTTGTCAGAATTGTGCCGGTCTTTGAAAAATACTTGGATTCAATCCAAAAAACCTAGACTCAATAAAGCAACTATCCGGAAACGTTGTTTTATAGCTTAGAAATTGTTCAAAACTTTATTGAATCTGTTATAAACAAATAAGATAGTGAAAATGGATTCATGGAGAATGACAGTGATTTGTGAATTGATGTACACTAAATTTGAGCAATTTGTAGACAAAAATAGTTATGTTGAAATAAATCAAGATTTTTCCATTGAAGTGGCCAAAAATTATACACAAATTCCACAAAATTATCAGATTTATTATTTCAATAACAACTGATGATTATTTAAACAAATTTAATCACCAAATGCATTGTCTAGCTATTTTAAGACGTAAAAACTTGGATTTTCAACGTAATAAAGTGTAAATAACTAATTCCTAAGCTTTAAGGGAGCTTATATAACAATCAACAATTTTCTTTGCTAATAACAATTGTTTAAACAAATTTTTATCACCTAATGCATTTTTTAAGAAAAAATTGCGTTTATTCAGGGTATTATCTGACTGTTATTTAGTAATGGCTCTGTGCTATCAGTCGATAACAACTGATAATTTTTTAAACAAAAATAATTAACAAATGCATTTTTCGGCTATTTTTAAAGGTAACAATTTGGATTTTTCAACGTAAACAACTTTTGATGGTTACGTTAATTTTAAATATCCCCGAAAACACGGAATTTTTGTTTACAAATATATGAAAGGACAAACATTTGTTTGTAACATAATTAATAACAATAACAATAGAGGATCGTTATCAAGGTTTCTAGAAAAAGTTTTTAAATTAATTATTAAGAGTATATTACGATGGAAAAATAACAAGTTTTGACCTTTAGAAATAGCCGAAAAATGCATTTGTTAATTAATTTGGTGTAAAAAATTATCAATTGTTATCGACCGATAGCACAGAACCATTATTAAATAACAGTCCGCTAATGCCTTAAAGAAACGATTTTTTTCCTTAAAAAATGCATAAGATGATAAAATTTGGTTGAAACAATTGTTGTTAAGAATGAAAATTGATGATTGTTATGTAAGCTCCCTGAAAGTTTAGAAATTGATTACTTACACTTCATTACATTAAAAAAAACAAGTTTTTACCTCTAGAAATAGCCAGAATTTGTTTCAACAATCATTAGTTGTTATTGGAATAATAAATCTGATAATTTTGTGATATTTGTGTCTAATTTTTGGCCGATTCAATGGAAAAAAACTTGATTTATTTCAACATCACTACCTGCTATGGATGATTGTTCATAAAATTTGTTTCTAAAATAACAATTTATTTATTATATTTAATTAATTCAATTAAAAAACCGGTTTTGTATATAAATTGTTCAAATTGAGTGTAAATCAATTCACGATTCTCTGGCATTCCCCATGAATCCATTTTCACCCACTTATTTGCTTATAAGAAATTCAATCAATTTTTATACAATTTCTAAGCTATCAGACAACTTTTCTGGATAGTTGCATCATTGACTTCAGGTATTTTGGACTGAATCCAACTATTTTTCAAAAACCGGTACTTTTCTGAAGACATTTTTTTTCTCACTTTCTTTAAAATCGGCCTCGACTGATCTATGGAGAATTTTATCAGCTTTGTTGAAAAAAAAACATTGAAATTTGACTCAAATTATGGCCTGTAGACTGATTTGTCCAGACACCTTTTTTGCCCCATGCTACACAGGTGGGTCGTTTACGACCCAGTCAAATGTTCCCGCTTAAATAGTTGATTAATTGATTGATCGAATAATTGATTAGTTTGTTAATAAATCAATCAATTGATGAATAATTAGTTGATTGATTAATTTGTTAATTAGCAGATTTTTCCGCTTAAGTAAAAAAGCCTGTGTGACGGAGGGTTAATTCTCTGAAATATTCTGAAATATATTTTAATGTTCCATAATGTTCGGGAATGGAATATTCTACAATATTTATAATAAACTGAAGTCTTCTGGCATACTCTGGAAGAATCTGCAATCTTCTGCAAGAGTTCAGATTTTTGTGAGCATTATTCATCTCTATAAATAAATTTCATAAACAAATTCAATAAATAAGCGCTTTTTAATATATAAAATGCATTTTTTCTGCGCAATCATTAGGTTTGCCTTCAAAAATGAAAATTCCATTGCAGAAATGGACAATCAACAATATTTACCACTGTCATAAACAATACTGATTAACAAATGCATTAATAGTCGCTTTGAAATTTGAAAAACCTCTTTCTTGCTAAAATGTTTATTAGATCATGAAAAATAAAACTCGTACGAAATATACTGACATCCAACAAAATTTCCTTTTGTTATAAACAATCTTGGTCAATTAATTCTCAAAGTAATTCTCTCGCATAGAATGAATCTGTTTTTTGGGTTCCGGAACGGGAACAAATGAAGAACGAAACAACTGAAAATCAAGAGACACAAACGATTTGCAGTTGTTCCGTTTTTCACTTGTTTCGGTTCTCACATATTTCTCGTCACTTATGGGTAAATGGCAGTCTATGACGTAATCAAAATTGGACCTTGTAATGTTAATTTTGTACGCCTTCTTATTTTTAAACTAAAAAAGTTAGCATGACGAAATTTTGGGAGACGGAAGAAAATATATGAGCTGACATCGGTTGGGTCCCTTGGAGTATTTATTTTGTAAGGAAA